>MQUG01000044.1:0-130715 GCA_007213375.1 Steinernema feltiae
GAGGTGCTGCGGTCAATTGGCTGGAAATGCGGTTTGCATGCCTCTTGTCTGTCTCGTTGTTTCTAGGACAGCTCGACTCCTCGTTTCTGAGGCCGCGCTCTTGTCAGTGGAAGTAGTTGTGGTAGCTTTGGTCTCGTGTCGCTAACATCAGTCTTATGTTAGTGAATCCTGGGATATCCACTTGCTGCGATACCGGATAATCTATTAATCGGCTTTTTGGATTGTGATTAACTTCTCCTCTTTTCAGTGGAAATTCCCGAAATCATGACAAGAAAAGACGCTGGACGTGATGAAAGCGGACGCCGAATGCGTCCGACTCCCCTCGCTCAACCGTGACTTCTACGCGTACAACGCACGGATCGCCGAGCTCGCTGGAGGCATAGCAGGGGCGGAAATCGCTCAAACGTTACTCGCCTCGTTCCGCAAGCGTTTTCAGAAGATGCTGACGCTCTCGTTGCACATGGGCGAGAAATCGACGGAGACGGCAAAGTTGGATCGCTACGAAGAGCGTCTTGTTCGCATTGGCGCGCAGCAGTCGAACGAATTCCGCGACTGGCGCTACGATGCCGATAAGGAGAACAAGCGGGGCACCAAGCGCAAGCGCCAGAATTTTATGTGAATCTGTTATTGTTGTCTGATCTTCTTGTCTTATTGTGTATATAAAAAACGTATTTAATCTTAATTAATTTAGGTACAATCACAGGTTCAATGTTTAAAGTGATAGATTGGGCGGAATTCTTTGGGCTTATTATGCTCATTCTTAAAGCATCATGATCAGCGACGGAGCTCAATCCTTCGCTGTACGACTGGAATGGATCTTGTTGCGGCGCAGCAGAGGTCGGCTCTTCTGTTGAGGAGTTTATGTTGAAGTTTCCCTGCCAGACTGCTTCCGCCTCCGAGAGACTCCGTCGATCGCGATGGAGTCAAAGATGGTACACCTGAATATTCGAGGATTGCGTACGACGGGAAGAATTCCGTACGAGAAGTTTGAAGACTTGTTGGTCGCCATGTCGTCGTCGAAATTCTTTGGCGCTTCGTTCTTCGATCCAGCGGACGCGCTCGAAGTCGCAGCGAAATACCGAAATCATTTTACGGGCGATAGATGTCGGTGACGATCCCGGTGTCCAAATGCGCAACATTCCCGACGTTTATCTTCCGTCCGGTCAGCAGTACCGTAACCCTGATCTGCTCGCCGATCGACTGCACGTACTCGTCAGCTTCTTCGCCGTCGAAATCGCGACGTTGTTGAAGAGTCTCGTCCGCGCTGGCCTCCATTGAGCGGTTGAGAGACTCTGTGCGCCGTTCGCGCCCTTCGAAGTTGGATGTGAATGCGTTTCCTGGTTCTGGTTCGGATTACGTGCGCGTCGACGTTGAACGCTGCCGGCGCCTCAACCGTGGACGCGGAAACACGTCGCGCCTCGAAAAAACATCCCGGCGAGTCGTCGAGGTCGCTTTCTTCCTGAACGGATTCTTCATCCTCCCCATCCTCTACCGTATCAACACGACCTCAATCTACGAGTATTTGGAACTCCGCTTCCACTCGGGACTCTTGCGCCGTCTCTGCGCTGCGCTTTTCATCGCAAACACGCTGATCTACGCCGGTGTGACCATGTACGCGCCTGCGCTCGCCCTCAACGAGGTCATCAATCTCGATGTGTCGTTCCTCATCCTGCTGGTCGGGGTCTGCAGTACCGTATACACGACCATCGGCGGTCTCAAAGCGGTCGTGTGGGCGGATTCGCTGCAGGCGGGCGTCATGTACGCTGGAATCTTTGCGATTGTCTACAAGGGAGTTGGCGCTGTTGGAGGGATGCAGAAGGTGTGGGAGACGGTGAAGGAGAGCGGACGCGTGGAGACGCTGTGGAGGTGGAGTGTCGACCCTGCGCAGGTAAGCGGACGCCTAGAATCGATGTGTGTGCTCCAATATAGCGCCTTTTCAGTACAGCAGCGTGTGGATCATGCTGCTCAGCACCACAGCGCTCAATCTCTCCATGTACGGAGTCAACCAGATGGCCGTTCAACGATACTGTAGCCTTCCTTCGCTCAAAGACGGTAATCTCCGTCATTCAGCGCCCCTTTTAACCTCGTTTTCAGCGCAGAAATCGCTTCTCCTCATCGTTCCCTTCTACCTCTTCCTCTCGCTGCTCGCCTGCTTCATGGCGCTCGTCATGGTCGCCTACTTTTACCGTTGCAATCCACTCGAGACCGGCGAGATCAGCGCCTACGATCAGATGGCCGTGTTGTTTGCGATCAAAGTCTCAGGTAAAACCTTTTGAATTTCGCGCTCTTTCTACCGTAATCTAGATGGAATTCCCGGCCTTGTGGGCGTCTTTCTCGCCTGCATCTTTGCCGGGAGTCTGAGTACCGTATCCTCCGGCTACAACAGCATCGCCGCCGTCATCTATAACGACTTTGTGCTGCCGCACTCGGAGAGGATGACGCCTCAAAGGTCGCTTTATCTGAACAAAATCGTCGTTCTGCTCTCCGGAGTCGTCAGCACGGGACTCGCGTTCTCGCGGAGAGCTGTGGAGGCGCGTCGTTTGCAAAGACCGCGAAATCGGCCGCTTACGACGCGCATTACGGCGACCCGAGCGCCTCCTACGCTAGCAGAATTTCCTCTTTCGCTTACGCGTTTATTGGAGTCGCGATGACTTACGTGCTCGGCGAAATGCTCAGCTTCGTCTTTGAGGCGGAGAGCGAGAAGTACAGCATCGGACGGAAATACTCGCTGACTTTCCGGGGAAGAACGCCGAAACCCGTCTTGGAGACGAGTGATCAGAGCAGAGGAATGTTGATTGTTGACAAGGATGCGTTCGTGGAATAGATTAAATTGATAGCTGTGGCCAACTCTCCATGAGACCCGGGGGACTACTCCATGAGCTGGCCTTTAACTGAGAATCAGTTGCCACGCGGGTTCTTTCAAAACATTTATGACGCTCACGAAACCGTGACATCCTTTCGATGTTCACGTTCAATTGATCGCGCTCCCTCGAGACGCGTTTGGTTATGAAAGCTGGTAAAAACTCGAAATTTATTACTAAACAGAAGCCTCAGAGAATCCAAAGAAAACAGAATAAATACAATCCACAAAGAAGACAAGAAGTCGTTGTTCCACTTGGCTCTGTTTCATCTTCGGCATTCGTCTGACCAGAAGCGTCAGGTGAGGATTCAGTCGTAATAGGCGAATTTGTGGTGGAAGTGACCTTCTTCGCCATCCGAACGGGATTCGCCGGCTGCAATTGCACATCAGTAAAGAGGTATCTGTCTCCGCTAGCGAAGAGGCACGACGTTCTGAAGACAACGTCTGATAAGAGGAAACATCGGATCTTAAAAGCTTACTTCATCTCTGGTTTCTTGAGAAAGTAGCAATAGACGTCGTGGTTGGGAAAATTCACTTGGCCAGTCTTCGTTGGAATGTTGTTTGGATGATGGACCTCTTTCTCTTGAATGCAAAGCGTCTTGGATCTCGTTGTTCGAATCCCGTCGACCAACGCGACGATCCATTCATCATCACCAGCTGCACTTTCTTCGGTTTCGTTGAGCAGGCGATCGTGACAGGTGGGTGGATCGACAGCGATGTCGACAACCGGGAATTTCACTTCAGTCTAAAAACCAAGATTGAATGATTCGTTGCGTGAACCAACAAACTTACACACAGGTCACTCGCATTTGACACAAACTTAAATCTGCCAGGACCTTCCTCTCTTATGTCCGCATAACCATCTCCGTGATAGACGCGGTCGTCGTATACAAAAGAAGCGAAATGATTTTTTTCTTCAGAGGTCTCAAATCCTGACGGTTTCATTTTGACCACTACTCTGGAATCAACCGACCTGAAACTTACACTCTGGAGTTATACTGCCGACAGCAAGATCAACATACGCATCGTCCAATACAGCAAGGTCGATCTCGGAGTGGTAAATCAATTTCTCTAGCACATCTATGCCACCATCTGAACCTCTGGCTACGTGGTGGAAACCATACCGAACTAAAATCAACTTGCGGTCAAATCCCTGATGGAGATGAACAAGATGGCTAACGTCTGAACGAAGAAAAATTTAGATTTCTGACCCAGTAAATACTTCGCTTACCACCAGTTGACACCTCGTATTGATTCAACGACTTGTGGAGCTCTTCATACAATTCGATCTGGTGTCCGGTGTAATTCGTGAACCGAAAGACGCGCTTGTATGCGTAACCAACGATCTGGAGGCCCTCCATCTCCTCGACGGTGCAGGTACGCCGCGCTGCAAAATCATCGAAATGAAGACAAAAGACGAGAATGCAGAACTCACCATTCGCACAGGCGAGCAGGTTGAGCAGAGCGGTCAGCAGGAGCAGCGTCTTCATCGCACTCATCGTCTTCTCGATCACGGGAATTGAGCGGCTGACGGAAGCGACTTCTCGCGGCGGATCCAAATCGGTCGACTGATTGCGAGTTGCGCGATGGTCAATCGATGGTCAGCGTCAATCGACCGAACGTGCGACTGTCTGTAGACATTTGAAATGCAGGCGGTGACACGTCAGCAGTCCCAATCGCGACGAGACACCCACGGTTGTCTTTACAACAACGATCGCGAGTCCATTCTTCTTCGTTGATCTCACCGGTCACCCGCTCGTTCCTCAACCTGCGGATCTGCGGAATTTCTCGTGAAGATGGCTCCATCACCAGTGCTCCTCGCCTCGAAGGCTCGTCTTGCTGCAGTTGTTTTCTTGCTCGTCTATTGCTCCGGCATTTCGTCTCATCCAGGTTTGTGTTTTACTCGCGCTCCGCTCTTTGTTTCATGCTCCGCGTTCAGACGATTTCGTTCGCAGTTGTCATCGGAAAGTATTCTATTACGACACACTCCATGAGAATTGGTTCCCAGGTGCTGAATTCCTGCGCATCGTTGGATACGTTGGTGGACACGTATTCTCGTACGCCCCCGACCACATGGGGAAAAAGCTGGACACTATTCCATTACCCGTTGATCTGGCGAAATTGTTTTTTGTCGATTCTCAGGATCCGGACTTTCATACAATTCCTGTTAGCTTCGCCAGTGAATCAGGTTCGTCATTTCATGGGTCTGCAATGATAATGACAATGTTTCAGATTTTTCACATGTTGTTCGCCTCCACCAAGATCAAGATGGACGCCTAGTGATACTCAAGTACGGGAACCGCAACATTAATCTCACAAACGATCAGATCAGCATCGGCACTTCCCACCCCATTAACGTCCTCTACAGCGTGGTTGATAGGACGTAAGTTCAAGACTTCTAAATCTCGGGTTTGAGTGGTATAACTTTCAGTAAAGTGTGGATGGAAATCCTGAAGGTACCACATCTCGAGGGAAAGCGTATCACAACTTCTGCCGGCATCCGTGTTTCATTTCCGCTTGACGACTTTGACTCGTTTGTTTTCAACAAAACTGTGTTCGTGAATGGCGTTGCTCTAGAAGAATTTGAAGACCGTCTTATAATGACCACAAGTGAAATGCACCCTTGCGTAAGTTGTTTATATTTGTTTGCCTTAGTATATGGTCACTTTTAGATCGAAGTGAACCATCCAGTCGCAGAAGTTCATCCGCCGTCAAGTCCAGTCTGTCACGAACGTAGCTTAGATAACGGACATGAGGTCATTGCCTCTTATAGATCACTACTGACTACCAAGACCCGATGCCACCCGAATTTGAACCTCACAACAGCCTTTAACGGTCGCATCGCCGTTAATGTGTCAGGAAAACCGACAGAAATCCTCTTTGACGAAGCCCAGCTAGATTGTTTCTACATCCGCGCCCATTCAACGAAGTCAGTTTTTGTGATCTACTTAATCCATTTCTAACTTTGTGAATTTAGCGAGTCTTGTCTTCTCGCGTACGGACCCTCGCAGCTCTTCCAAAGCGTGCAGTTATCTCCCACTACGCCCGTGACAACTCCAGTCCCACCGTTTTCGTACAGGCACCGTTCCTTGACCGATGAAGGTTGCATGATAACTGATGAGGAAATTGCCGAAAATTTTGAAATTTTCGAGTGGTATGGGGGGTGCTTGTTTCGTCTTCCTAAGCTGCCATACTATCACGACTTGCCCGAAGGATACGACAGTGCAGGTGAGACTTTTCACTTCTAGATGATCTTTTAGCGATTTTCCTATATTTTAGATTGCTATGAAAAAAACGACCAATACTTTGTACGGCGCGCCGTTTTCCTGCAATCCCCTTATCATGAACGTTCTCTGGTGATGTTTGCAGAGTATGGACCAGGAAACGAACTACCAAACGGAACGAGGACCTTCGCTCACAACATCGGAGCAGCGTATATGCCTATCCCCACCGCGTAAGTGGCACCTGAAGTGTGAAAGTTTGAGTTTTTGAATTTAGCAAGTCTCCTTCCAAAGTTCCCTTCATGCTCACAAAACCAATTGATAGAGACGCAAACGACTGGTTTCGGGTCCCAAACCTTTACGGAGTTGACCTCGCGCTGACCAGAAAGCCGGATGACGCCGATCACGTTTTCGTCTTGAAGGAAGGGCTGGTCTGGGATCAGCTGAAACTGTTTCCTTGGATAATCGCCGGTGAGGAGGTGTGCCGAATCCAGAACTACTTTGTTCCTCCAATTCACCGCACATACTCCGTAAGTTATTCATTTATTAACTGTCTTTATGAAACCTTGTTCTAGAACAAGGATATCGATGCCGTCCGACGCCTTCGAAAGCGATTTGATTATCTCGACACTGACCCAATTAAGAAGCCTTACAGCGTTGTGGGAACCTGGGCAGTTCGATACGCGGACCCGAAACTGGCTGAAACGGCGAGCAATTACTTGATGCTCATCAAGGAGCCCAAGTGTACTCCGGTCGTCTTCCATCTGTATGGACGCAAGGTCTTCGTTGCTCCCCGCATGCCGCCTTTCAATACAAGATCACCACTGGACATGCAGGAGATGGAAAGACTACGAGCTGAAGCACAAACCGTCCGCCCGCTGGTCATGTTCGGAATGTTCGTCTGCACTGCCGTTCCCATCCTCGTCACCACCTACTTGCTGTACCTGTGGATGCGTCGGCAGAAGAGACGTGCCGAGGAAGGCTACCTTAATGATGCCAGAGAGGCCGAGGAGGATTGCTGCTGTGCGGTGTTATGTGACCTCTGAGACCGTGGATAGGCTGGATTGTATGTTAATCTAACGTTTTAATGATTGTTCAATGTTCTTTTTGCTAACCTTCTCTTCCTCCCCGTAACATAAATGTTTCCCCCCCCCCAATTCGCGTCGTCATAGAGTTCAATACACACTGACAATACAGATACGGCCGTTGATGGATCCAGGAATTCTTTGGGCTTATTATGCTCATTCTTAAAGCATCATGATCAGCGACTTGGAGGCTCGAATCCTTTCGCTGTACGGCTGGAAGGCATCTTGTTGCGGCGCAGCAGAGCGTCGGCTCTTCTGTTGAAGGAGTTTATGTTGAAGTTTCCCTGCCAGACTGCTTCCGCGCTCAGAGAGGACTCCGTCGGATCGCGATGGAGTCAAAGATGGTAACACCTGAATATTCGAGGATTGCTCGACGGGAAAGAATTGCGCTTACTTCGAGAAGATTTGAAGACTTGCTGGTCGCCATGTCGTCGTCGAAATTCTTTGGCGCTTCGTTCTTCGATCCAGTGGACGCGCTCGAAAGTCGCAAGCGAAATACCGAAGTCATTTTACGGGCGATCGATGTCGGTGACGATCCGGTGTCCAAATGCGCAACATTCCCGACGTTTATCTCCCGTCCGGCCAGCAGTACCGTAACCCTGATCTGCTCGCCGAGTACTCGTCAGCTTCTTCGTCAGCGTCAGTTTTTCCATTTCCATTGCGACCCGTCGCGCCTCAAAAACTCATCCCGGCGAGGCGATGCACGCGGAACGTTCCAACCCTTCGGATTACGGTGAAATTATGAAATTTTCGTCAAACTTCGAGGCGATGAAACGGATTCTCAAAGACGAATTTTCCGTCAACTCTTCCACACAATCATCCCTCCTCCATCGCGCGCAAATTGCCCTCTGTGGAATTATCAAAGTGAGCAAAAACACACACCTTCTTCCTATACCGTATCCCCGTATCTGTTGGACAGATTCGGCCGTCGGATGGTCGTCTCAATCGGCCACGCGATCACCGGATTCGCAATGTTCGCCGCAATATTCCTGCCGGCCGACTCGGTCTACGGCGCGTTGATCCTGTGGCTCGTGGCCAAGTGTTCCATCTCGAGCTCCTTCAACAACATCTTCATCTACGGCAGCGAGGTCTTCCCGACGACCTTTCGCAATTTGTGCATCGGAATCTGCTCGGTGATCGCCAAGTTCGTGACCATCTTCGTGCCGCATATAGGAGCGCTGGTAGGTGGAATTCTGAATTATCTATGGGCCACACGCGTTGAATTATTCCATGATCTTCTTCATCAATTTCAGAAATCGATCGACCGACGCCTCCCAACTCTCTTCTACGCAGTGCTCGGCCTAACCTCCGCGTTAGCGACTTTATTACTTCCAGAAACGCTGAACAAACCGCTCCCGTCGACCCTCAGCGACGTTCATCACGTTCCGTAGCAGCACGACTGTCGATAGGCGGCGAACATCAGGCTGATTAGCACCAGAATTATCCTAAAATCCACGATTCTAATAAAGAGACTACGGTAGATCAGCTTACAGAGCGAATAACGCATTCATAGCGCAGAGAATCAGCGCTTTGTGCGGTTGAATGCGGCGAATCCACAACGGGAGATCTTTGGGATGATGCACGATGATACGGTGGATTGATCTGAAGCTACCGTAATTGGAAAAATTGAAAATTTTGGATTTTTCGCACCTGTCGACTTCTTCTTCAACCATAGGGACGAAGAATACCTTTGGGAGCTTCCGCGGGGGTGTGTACGGTTTCGCATTCTCCTGAAATTGACTCCGACTACGGTATTCCAGACTAAGGCTCAAACTCACAAATTCAACTCCGAAACCGTCTCTCTGGTCGAAACAAGCGAACGGAACGAACATGTACACGGCGATTACGGTAGCGTAGTCCGCTCCGTGCACAGCCTGCGGCTCATGGGCGAGGTACGGTAGCGGGATCACGAATTTTCTTGGATAGTCCCTCCAGCGCATGGTCATGTCCTGAAAAACGGCGAAATTATGAAATTTTTGTCAAAAATACCGTAAAATTGAGCGTAATCCACACGCGGTCGCGCGTCGTCCTGTCGAACAGTACGGTTGGGTCGTCAGCAAGCGCTCCATGACGACTTCCGCCAAGTCGCACCCGCACGTTGTCCTCCAAGCAGATGGCCACGTCAGGACTGCACGCCTTGTTGAATCGATCCTTGATTCGCCTGAAATAGCGGGAAATCTGGGTTAATAGGATGAAAATGACAACGCTTACAACGAGAATACGGTAGCAGGGAAGGAGAGAATACTGATAAGAAGCACGAATCTGAATTGAAACTGAAATGACGCAGCGATGAGAAGAGGAGAGCGATTAACCGACCGATTCAATTCAAATGACGGAAAAAGGCGAAACAGAGGGAAGAGAAAGGGAAGTCTGTTGAGAAACGCACAAGTCAGCACGATTTTGCAATAAATTCACATATTCAAGCCGCCGGTGACCTCAATTGTCGTGCCTGTGACATAGCTGGAGAGATCCGATGCCAAGTAGACGACCGCGACTGTGATTTCTTTCGGCTTTCCCATGCGACCCATCGGGATGTGCGCGCAGATCTGCTCGAGGACCTGAAAACGCACGAATTACGCTAGATTAACACGTATTGTGGAGAGGAAAATGTTAGTAAATCGCCAGAAATCAAAATGCATGGATTTCGCTGGAATTTCGGATTGCAAATACGCAGAAGAGATGCGGAGAGCGAAGAGCAGAGAGATGCGAAGAGATGCGAAGAGCGGAGAGCAGAGAGAGCAGGCACTGTGGCTTCAAAAATCGCATAAACTCGGCGCCAGCCCGGATATCATCGAATTATGGCTGATAAACGCTCCCAGAAATCGTCAAAAAGCGCACCTTTGGCTGCATAGCTTCTGTCATGGGCGTGGCGATGAAGCATAATGCAGTTGACGCGGACGTTCTTCTTCGCCAACTCCTTCGCCGCGCTCTTCGAGAATCCCACAACGCCGGCCTTTCTCGCCGCGTAGTTCGTCTGACCGAAATTCCCGGTTTTCCCCACGATCGACGAGTGTTCACTACGCCAACGTAGTGCGTGAGTGAGTCTTATAGGGACAAAACCTGACGTCAACGTCGATTTCGGCACCAACGGCGGGTTTTGTCCCTAGGTTTGCAACCAAAGTACAAACGAAGAATGGCGGCACCGTCTCCTCATTCTCATGAGGTGAGCTACAAGAGCGGAGCTTCTTTAGCAGAGCTTTGATTTCGACTCGCTGCGCTTCGCGCTCCACTTATTATTTCTGCACAGACCACGACACAGACCAGCGATCAGTTCACACGCAGATCAGAAACCCAACTCACACAGCTTCCCCGTCCACATTCCTTTTTTACCACAAACGGACGAGAGCGATACATAAGATGTGTGATCCAACACAGCTGAACCCCAAACGCAACCAATAGTTTTATTACTAAACAGAAGAAGCTAAAACCTCAGAGAATCCAAAGAACACAGAATAAATACAATCCACAAAGAAGACAAGAAGTCGTTGTTCCACTTGGCTCTGTTTCATCTTCGGCATTCGTCTGACCAGAAGCGTCAGGTGAGGATTCAGTCGTAATAGGCGAATTTGTGGTGGAAGTGACCTTCTTCGCCATCCGAACGGGATTCGCCGGCTGCAATTGCACATCAGTAAAGAGGTATCTGTCTCCGCTAGCGAAGAGGCACGGCGTTCTGAAGACAACGTCTGATAAGAGCAGACATCGGATCTTAAAAGCTCACTTCATCCCTGGTTTCTTGAGAAAGTAGCAATAGACGTCGTGGTTGGGAAAATACAGTTCGCCAGTCTTCGTTGGATAGCTGTTTGGACGATGGACCTCTTTCCATTGACGGCAAAGCGTCTTGGATCTCGTTGTTCGAATCCCGTCGACCAACGCGACGATCCATTCATCGTCACCTGCTTCGTCGTCGGCGGTTTTGCTGAGCAGGCGATCGTGACAGGTGGGTGGATCTACAGCGATGTCGACAACCGGGAATTTCATGTCAGTCTAAAAACCAAGTTTGAATCGTTGAGCGAACCGGTCGTAACTTACACAAAGGTCACTCGCGTTTGAAACAAACGTATAATCACTTGAACCTTCCCTGATGTCCGTATATCCGCCTTTGAAATAGACGCGGTTGTCGTATACAAAAGAAGCAACATGTGTTCTTGCTACCGGGGCGCACGGAGATCGATATCCTGACGGTTCTGTTCGGACTACTACTCGGGAATCAACCGACCTGAAACTTACACTCTGGTATTATACTGCCGACAGCAAGATCAACATACGCATCGTCCAATACAGCAAGGTCGATCTCGAAACCGTAACTCAATATGTCGAACAAAACTGTGCCACCATATTCACCGTCGTCTGTGTGGTGGGAACCAAACCCAACTAAAATCAACTTGCGGTCGAATCCCTGATGGAGATGAACAAGTTCGCCAACATCTGAACTAAGAAACATGGAAAATCCCAGTAAACAGTTCGCTTACCACCAGCTGACACCTCGGAATGTTTCACCGACTTGTGAAGCTCTTTATACAATTCGATCTGGTGTCCGGTGTAATTCGTGAACCGAAAGACGCGCTTGTATGCGTAACCAACGATCTGGAGGCCCTCCATCTCCTCGACGGTGCAGGTACGCCGCGCTGCAAAATCATCGAAATGACGACAAAAGACGAGAATGCAGAACTCACCATTCGCACAGGCGAGCAGGGTGAGCAGGGCGGTCAGCAAGAGCAGCGTCTTCATCGCAGTCAACGTCTTCTCGATCACGGCAACTGAGCGGCTGACGGAAGCGACTTCTCGCGGCGGATCCAAATCGGTCGACTGACTGTGAGTTGCGTGATCGCGTCAGCGTCTCGTGCGACTGACTGTCTGCCAACAATTTCACTTTTAAATGCTCGGTCATAATGAAGTAGGCAAAAAGGACAACAATGACATTTTTGTTGACAACAACAAAGGACAACATTTTTAATTTATGGACAACAATGAGTACACCAAAAAAACGCAAAACTCAATCATCGCAGTGCTTCCTCTTTTTGCCACCGCTGGGGGCGCTGCTTCTGGCCCGCTCTTCATAATTGCGTTCCACGATGAGACGACGGGTAAGTTCACAGCCAGCCTTGTCCAATAGTTGCCTCATGTGGAAGTTTAAATCTGCGACGGGCACCCTGGCGACCGCCTGAAAACGAAGAGACGGTAGGTCGAACTCATCGGCCAGATCCAGGTCGGCGACGGTCAGTGAATTCTTGCGCAATAGAAGCAACTCGCTGGTATGCATGACGGAGTTGCAGGAGAGCACGCGAGCCAGTTTCAAAACTTCAGGAACGAGTTCGGCTGAAATGGGAAGAGATCGCTAAATATCGACTCAAAAACTCACGTTTTCTGCAGGCGCTGAACTGGGAGTACAAATGAGCGAGGACTTGCATGAATACGTCGAGGTTCATCTCATCAAACTTGACGATTTCCTTGTTTTTGGCATCGGTAGAGAAGAGCGATTTGAAGAATGGTGACTGCGTGCTCAAGTACTGAATGGATCGAATTGCAAAGAAGCCAAAAACGGGGAGAGAGCATACCGATTTGGAGACGTATATCTTCTGCTGTGCAATATGAAGGCTTCCTGCATCGTTGGGATTGGAGATGAGTTCGTGGGTGGGCGATGCAAAGTCAACGGTGAATGTACTAGCCGCTTTCACTTCAAACTCAATCCAAAAAGCGCCGTCGCTGTGCAAATACTTTTCCGTGAAAGAGAGAATCGAGTTGTCAACCTTCAGCTCTAGCTCCATTTGAGTTCCAATCCACTGCAAAGTGAAGACCATGAATGGAGAGAATAATCGCAATTGAACCTACGCTCTTCACAATCGTATGACACGCAGTGAAACCTAACAACGTGATGGATCCGTATTTTTGTGAGGTAGACAACTGGCAACTGGTAAGCTTCGGACGCTCCTCGCAGATCGTTAGACGAAGGACATCTTCGTGGAGTGGATTCTGGTTGTTTGAAGTAATCCCCCTAACAAATGCCAGCGGTTAAATCGTGCAAAATGAGAATGAAACGAACCACACGCATTCACCAAGCGACAGTTTCGCTCCTTCAAGAGACCCGCGCAGGAATTCTTCTTCCGGGATCTTCCACATCGTCTTCCCTGATTCCACTTTTGGTAAAGGTTTCGCTGTCTTGTGGTGAGTTGCGGTTGCTGTTTGGCTTGTGGCTCGGCAAACTTCCGTCGGGTTCTCTGACTTCAAGAATTCGATGTCTTTCTTCATGCAATACCGAACCTCAATTTTCTTCGTCTTCTCAGGGTCGTCGGAACGCCGTTTCTTGCACTGCACGAAGCCCGGGAATACCTTCTCCAGCACAGATCGCCGATTCGGCTCATCGAGACCGAATATTTTGTTCATCTAAACAACGAAAATGAATTGACCTCACAGCAACTCGTGTTGCTTACCACATTGACGTCGAGAGGGACGCGGCGCGTAGCAGAGAGAGTCGCGCACAAATCGTCCAGGTCCACCCGTTTGACTCGACGGAGCTCCTTCAGAATGTCAGCGCGCAACTGGTCGGCTTCGGAGGATGTAGACATGCTCTGGAATTGGCGGAAAACGGATATAAACGCAATGATCGAGCTGCAGCGTCACATCTTCACCATCCACAATTCGCTGCGAGTGTCACCTTCAGTTAAATAAGCGCTCGCTGACTCCGTACAGAGCAAAACAATATTTACGAGCTGCGGAGGGCGCGCGCGTACAAGGAGCTCTCATCATCATAGGGAGGACAACTTATTCAGGCCGATTTATACTTCTTGCTGTTAGCAGCTGGCAGCACGAGCTGATAGCAGCTCAGGCAGCCGCAGCTCGCGCATCATGGGCAGCTCGGACAACCGCACATCGGGTGACGAAAAAGCTGCGAGCAAACTGCTGCTGCTTCTCGGAGTATAAATCAGCCTTTAGTAATTTCACCACTGGCAATTCATCTGCGCGAAACTTTTACAAAAACCCGACATTCGGGTCGAGACTCGCAGAAAACAGTAAAGCTCGATTTCGCAAAAGTTTTACAAAAAGTTCGGTCTCGACGCGAATACGTAATGCCATACAGCTGTGTGGCGAAGTAATGAAGACCGAACAGGCAGACGATAAATCATTATTTTGAAATTGTCAACCTTTTTTGATAATTCGGTGCTTCCTGTCGCGATTTCCTCGCGTTTATGCTGCTGCAAGATTGATTACGTGTTCCCTCTCAATGCCGCGTCACTCTCATTATTTGTCGTTTTCATTTCCATGATTTCGATCTCGTTTCTCACTGCCATTTCGGCATTCTGGGCATCCACTTGACTAGCTGTTTCCAGATTCGACTGTCCAACACTGACGATGTCTGCGCCACCGAAGGAGCGTCTTCCATACAGGGGCACAACTCGCAGGACTGTGACGGACGACAGACGGACTAGCCGCCGTTTAGCTGAAAAGAGGTGAGCATCCTGTCTCGGCAAATCTCGGCTATTTCTTGTCGTTTCCAGGGAACGTGCTCAACCGAACAAGGCTACTCGTTACACTACTCGCTACACAATTTGTGGCTTCGCCCTTGAATCGGAAGAACAAGAATTAATCTACAATTTGATCATGAATCAGCTGACGGCGCATATGAATATGACAAACGTAGCCGAATTTTTGAGAGCAGAAGGGATAAGTTGTTCGACATTGCGGGAGGTACAGTTGCTGGATTAGTTGGTCGTTCACTCACGACGTCTCTTTCAGTTCAATCAAGTCTTTAAACTGCACGCTGACTCATTCGCATCTTTCTACGCCCAAGTGTTCGGTGAAGAGATTCTGGTGCTCAAAACGGATTCTTCTTATCGTCTGGCCTATCTCGGCAATCGCGGGGCCTTTTCGAGGAACTACCGCGATTTCACAGAATACATTCGAAAAACGAGGGGATTGACTATCGCGCGTCTCTTTGACCATTTCCGCATTGACGATAGCAACGCACTCCAGGAAAGCTGTGCTTGGGAAAATACTGGGAGAGAAGTTCGTCTGTACCCATGGTGGTCTTCGCGCAAAACTGAAGGCGGCGCTTCCTGACCAGATCAAAATCAGCGGACCTCCCGAAATCAAAGAGTGGCCGATGCTGAAGAAATGTCGAGTTGAATGGATTAGCGAAAGCGGAAGGTAGGGGTTACTGTAGTCGTCGGTTGTACTGATTGCTCTTGTTTTAGACGAGTGGAAGCTCCCGCGCCGGTGTCGGTTCCTAGGTCAACTATCTTCAGCAAGCATCCCTGAAAGGTAGACATTAGGCTATAGTTGCCTGTGATTTTGACAGAGTTTGTTCCTTTAGAGTTGAACATGGGAGTGCACCTCCCCGCAAGACTGAAGCGATCGATATGCGTATAATTCTCCGGATTATGGAGCAGCATCGTCTGCTAAACTTCAACGATATGATTCAGTTTTACGAATCGGTGAGTCAAACCACTGTGCGCATGAAACTGAGGGAACTCGCCACCGCTATCAGAACTGCGCTTCCTGATCGGGTGTTCATTCACGAACCGAGAGACAGGATTACGAGAGGAACGTTCTGGGCGAGCACAGCGAGAAGACTGATTGAGACGAGTAAGCGTCATATTTGATTACTGTAAATGGTGTCTTTTCTTCAGCTGATCTGCGAAGAAGGACTCGTATAACAAAACGTATCCTATTGGATCATCTGAGAGAATTGCGCCAGGTACCACTGCATAGCTACAGTGGTTACATAAGTATGTACTATGAACGGCGGGGTTTAAGTCTTGAAGTGGTACGCTATACAAACCCTGGAATGACTTCTATGGATGCTTTTAGCTCAACGAACTGTTCCGGACATCAGCTACAAATCGCATAGAAGCGCTACGAAAGGGATTTGGTGAAACGGGTCTTATCTCAGTCAATGGAATAAAGGAATCAAAGCTGTTCCTAACATTTAACGAGAATGCGACCAATATGCAAGCAGCTCAAGGTGTTGATCCGACTCCGTTGAGCGCTGATGTAGCCGCGAATACGAAGACTCGCGAGGAGACTCGGCATTTGATGTCTTCGTGATCCAGGAGCATCCGGTACCGCAGGCTGATTTGATCCACAGGGCTGAACCACAACAGCCGTATGAAGTGACTTCTTCATCCCCGCCTCGACACAACTTTATCGACGAAAAGAACTTTTGGATTCGTGAATTCCTCGATGAGATGGGCAGCAAGTCGCAAGTTGTACTGTCGGAGTTTTTCTCGAATGTGGAGCGCAAGCACGGCATCACTGTGGACGTGGAAATGGTAAGCTTTCAATCGTTTTGCTTGTTTATTTAGAACATTCTGTGTTTAGCTGAATAGAATATTCGAAATGCAGGCTCCGACTCGCATTGATGCCATTCAAAAGGTCTTCGGGGACATGGGGATCATATGTGGTATTCGACGGAATGTTGGTTGCAACAACCAGAATCAGGAATCCGGAAACTGCGATCCTCTTCACGCAGTCACCGCCAGCAGCAACAGCAGAGCCCGCTGAGCGCCAACAGAATAAGGGAGAACCCTCGTTGGTTGCTTTGATGGCCTCCGATTTGGTCTACTACTTGACAGCAGCCGGAGGGATCCAAGTGATAGTGTCGGACGCAGCGTGGATATTGAAGGAGCGCTACTCCCATGAGCCAAGTCTTGCGAGTGTGATCACATATCGCGACGCGTTTCGTCTCGCTCGAGCGATGATCAGTGCGAACCACATGCTCAAGTTGGTGTTTTGCAATGAAATCGTGAGTGTTATCGTTACTCAGCGTGCCTCATGCTTATTTTAGGCGTTCATTCGACTAGCAGGGTCAGGTCTACGACGTGATCCACAACTTGTCGAAAGCTACAGTATTCCGTTAGTGGAAGACGGCGTCACCCTCGTCCCTCAAAATGCAAATGTCTTGCATTCGCAGATGTATCGTGCCCCGTCTCGTTCGCGCCAGAGCAGCCGGAGAACCGTGGGTCCACGAGTAGTGAACAAGACTTTTTATTGATGATTTAGTTGTCCGCCGATCAACGGGGAGATGAAGCGTCCGCCCCCAAGAAGCGCCGTCTGGAGCGCGAAGGTGATGTTGTTGGAACGGACTAACCTCAACTGGATTACTTTACTACCATTTCACTTAATAAATTGTTCAATGTACTTTCCTGTTAATATGTGAATTTCTCATGTCGCGCTTTCCAGTGCTTTCCACGTAAGGATTTATTATTTAACGTGATAGTTCAACAGATGTGGAGTGTTATTCACAATGTAGCTTGCGCTACTCCGACTTCAGAGTGACGCACTTCCAAAAGGAACCAGGTGGAGCATTGGAAGCTTTCCAAACTTGGAGGCGATGAAACCGATTCTCAAAGATGAATTTTCCGTCAATTCTTCTGCAGAATCTTCTCTCCGCCATCTCGATCAAAAGGCTCTCTGTGGAGTCATCGAAATAAACTGCAATGTCAATCTTCTTCTCACTGGGGCTTCGGAGGAAGCTCTCGATGATTCCCTGCATCACATCGGAAGAGAACACACAGCGATCTGCTTGAAATCGCGTCATCTGACCTGATCTCAGATGGTCAGCAAAGAATTGAGTGTCTCCAATGACTCTATGGACAAAGATGTTTGTGGGGATTCTTCTTGCAAACTGCTTTAGCAGCAGTCGGTTGTAGGCGGAGAAATAAGTAATTAATCCAATACGCCGGAACCAGCGTTGTTCGAGCCAGCTGAGGAGCATCGCGCCTTCCGGAGAGCCAAACACGCTCGTATCTTCACTTATAATGGAAATACCAGGCTCATTTGCTAGAAACGAGACGAAATTCAAGAGTTTTTTCATTCCTACATCGCTCACAGGCTTCAATCTGTCAGCGGAATACAGTCCATCGATTTCAATGGAATCAACCTGGATGTTCTTGGAATCGGGATGCTCCAGCAACTCGCCCATCGTCATATCGGACTCTAGACGGAAGTTGTATCTCCATTCGCCACGCGCGTCGGGGAAAACGACGAAAGTAGCGTTTGTCGCCTTGGGAAACGTCCAGTTGCGAGTTGAGAAAACAGGCGTGACGCAGCGGCATCTATATCTGCCATCTTCGCAGCATTTCCACGTTGCCGCCACGCGTTCGCAGAAGTCGAAGGGAACGAGATCCATTTCCGAACTGATCGTTTCGATCCGCAATCGCTTTCTCTGTCTTTATAGCCTTCTAACATGCTAGAAGCGATGCGATAGGAATCGCGTCAAACTGTGAGGTTCGTGCTCCCACGTGGAAATTGTTATTTTGTCAGTCAGTATGGACAAGAAACAACGCATTGGAATTTCTCACTTTTGATGGAGCAAACGAAAAATCTTAAAGGAAAGCCAGCGCATTTTTGCGAATCGAATGAGATCATCGGTGTTTGTGTGCTGTCTCCTTATGTGCGTCCGCGGCAATGTGAGACCACTGTTTGAACGTGCTTGTAGTACAGGAACATCTCCATGGTGCTTGCCAACTCCGTTGCCAAATAGAAACTATTCTCCGGCATGACGCTCCGATGAATTTCCATTTCCGCGCGACAGTAACTGCGTAATGTGGTCCGCCAGTTTGTCCACGAGTTGCATGAGGTCCACCAGTTGTTCCTGCATCGCTGCCCTTGCAGCATCTGTGTCCTTTGCAGCGGCTGCGTCTCCTGAGTTATGTCTTTTTGATTGACTCATCGAGAATACAGCATTTCAATTACAGCGCTTTAAGCGCATGCATCAAATTGATCAAAAGTGATAATCCAAAGATTTTAAATCTCTCTTATTACGACTGGGTTGATATTTTCCCGACCCCCCTGACAATTCAACGTCAATGGCTCGAAATGCGTCAGAGAAGACGGTCGATTCTACGCCTTCCAGTACCACTGCTACTGCAGGCCGGCGAACGGTCAGCAGTAAGCACGATCGTTACACGATGGTGGCACAGTCTGACATTTTGACATACGTTTTGACTCGATAAAGAAATGGACTCCCCAGTGGGATTTGAAACTTTTGAAGTTTTGTGTTTACTGATCAGAGTCACTACCCCGTATCGGCCCGCGAAGACTTGCCTCCGGTCGCCGGTAGGGAATTTCCTCCAGTCGCAGTTTCTAGTCCAATTAAAATTAAAATAGAAAAAGAAAATTAAACGAAATGATTTATTACCTCAAACCTCAAAATGTAATAGATTCCTTCACAGATTGCGCTACTCCGACTTCACAGAGACGCACTTCCACACTGAATAATAAGAATTAGAAACTTGGAGGCGATGAAACGGATTCTCAAAGATGAATTTTCCGTCAACTCTCGCGCACAATCCTCCCTTCTCCATCTCCATCAGATGACCCTCTGTGGAATTATCAAAACAAGTTTCTATGTCGATCTTCTTCTCACTGGGGCTTCGGAGGAAGCTCTGGACGATTCCCTCTATCACATCGGAAGAGAACATACTGCGATTTGCTTGAAATCGCGTCATCTGACCTGATCTGAGTTGGTCAGCAAGGAATTGTTTGTCTTCAATAACGCCACCAACATAGATTTTCGTGGGATTCTTCTTGAAAATTGCTTTTGCAGCACTCGGTTGAAGGCGGAGTGATAAGTCCAGAAGTCAATATACGAAAACCAGCGTTGTTCGAGCCAGGTGAGGAGAATCACGCCTTCCGGAGAGCTAAAATTGCTCGCATTTTGATTGTCAATGAAAACTCTAGGCTCATTTGCTAGAAAGGAGACGAAATTCAAGAGTTTTTCCATCCCAACGTCGCTCACAGGATTCATTCTGTTGGCGGCATGATTGCGGTTGATTCGAATGGCATCAATCCGGAGATTCTTGATATCGGGATGCTCCAGCAACTCGCTCATCGTCATATCGACTCCGGACCCTAGGTAGAAGTTGTAGACCCATTCGCCACGCGCGTCGGTGAAAACGCTGAACCTTGTTGGGTTTGGGTTTCTTGAAAACACCCATAGGCGAGTTGAGAAAACGGGCGTGACGCACTTCAATCGAAAGCTGACATTGAGGAAAGTAGAAACTTTCTCTTCGCAACATTTCCACGCTGCCGCCACGCGTTCGCTGAAGTCGAGGGGAACGAGATCCATTGCCGAGCTGATCGTTTGAATCCGCAATTGCTTTCTCTGTCTTTATAGCCAAAAAGCGCGAATTAGAAGCGATGCAATGGGAATCGCTTCAAAGTGGTCCCGCGTAGAAATCCGTCACAACACTGGAAAGTGAATCTAATTCAATGATTGTCAAATTTTCGAACTATTTTGCGCTCAACCGATTCACATGTAGTTGAGGGCTGCATTTCGGAAATATGTCTTGGAGACCTGCTTTGTTGCAGCAACTGAAGGCCGTAATACAGGCGACAGGCTTTAGGATTGTCAAAAACGCACAAAAATTGCGCTCCTGGAGGCAAAATTTTAGTCAAAATTCCATGCTCAGCAGATTGATTTCGTTCAGATGATAGACGGCACTATTTTATCATTTTCCGCTGAGTCCAGTGCTACCGTAGCTATATTTACTCTTAGACACCCTTTTCTTCAGGCACTCTATCAACCAACATGAGATCATTCAATGTCAAAACCGTGCAAATTCATCTTCTTCTTATCGTATTTCCCCTGATTCGTCTTCGTATGCCACACTACCAGCTCCCTCTTCTCCTTTGCTTCCTAAACTCGTAGAACTACAATAGTTTACGGTAATTGCAATCAGCTTACGGTATCAAAGCCAAATGGCTCTAAATCCTTGCGCGTCAGACCCAAATCTTCCAAAAAACACGTTTCCGGCGCTCCTCCGCCACGTTTGCATTCCGTTCCGAAGAGGGCTGTGGAGCTGAAATACCGGGATTACGGTAAGCAATGGTCTCTATGCGGCTACTTTTGAATGGTGCTCAATGAAACAGCGAATCCGGCCATATCAGTCGCAAATTGCGCGCTCTGTTCCAGCCAACGTCCCAGCCGACCACCGTCCCGTTCTTCACTTTTGGCGCTTCGATGAGTTGACCGCCGACAAGACCTGAAAATTGCAGAGTTTAGAGGAGTGGACTTGAGCTAGCTCTGCACCAACCAACAGCCCAAATCCCGATTTTTCGCACATTGCGGATGTAATCGTTGAATAAGCGCACGTCGTAGGAGTTGTCGTCATCTCCAAAGTAGACAACCGCGTGAGTCATGTCTCCGGAAGCTTCGGAGGAGCGGTTTCCGCGTAGAAATTGGATGGCATTGTCGCGTTGGTACCATCCACGCCCTGTAAGCAATCAATTCTGCTCTTAAGAAGTTGTCCGCAAGAAGATGTTTGGCGTTGAATTGATGAAATAGCAACCGGGAATCAGCGATTTCAAGATTGACTGTTGTTTAGAGTGGTGACTGTCACGCTGGGCCTAAATTCCTTTGGCCCGGAGTTCGCCGAACGCGTTTTATCAAATAAGCAAAAATAAGCTTTGAAAACGCACAAAAATTCAAAATCACGCTAAACACTTGAAACCAATATTTCTCGGCGGCAATTGCATGAATTTGCAGGAAATTAGCACAAAAAGATGGAATGAAGCCCTGAGAACAGGTTTTGGAGAACAGATTTTGTCAAAATTAGGCCCAGATTGCATGC
This sequence comes from Steinernema feltiae, assembly GCA_007213375.1. Classification (NCBI taxonomy): domain Eukaryota; kingdom Metazoa; phylum Nematoda; class Chromadorea; order Rhabditida; family Steinernematidae; genus Steinernema; species Steinernema feltiae. Next base: position 21,737 of record MQUG01000044.1, read on the forward strand.
GGAACCGAGTGAGGTTCCAGAATGGCATTTTTGCGTTGAAAACGGAAGGCTCTGCCTACAATCTGTGCTGGCAAACTCAAATTCACCGTGAAAAACGCGTTAAATCAAGCCGAAAACAACAAAGCATCATTTGGAATTTATACGATTTGAAGAATTTGAAAATAGTGGGCGTTTAGCCCGTTGGCTAGCGCTCCTTCGTTGACCAAATATTTGTAGCTCTCTTTTCATTTTTTTTTCGAAATTTCATCGTTTTCCGCCCTTTAGCACCACCTACTTGGATAGCCCGGTTTCGTCTTCACCGCCATATACGTGTACGAAATGCCGGTTCTGTTCAACATCCTCTCCACCATCGGCACTCGCGAATTGCCGTCTTCCACCAGAATCCAGTGGAGATTGCGAATGTGACTCAGAGTGTTCGCCATCCGCGTCAGATCGGCCATTCGCGTATGACGCCGATAGGTCGGTGTGATGACGATTATTCGCGTCAACTCCGCGAGCGTCGATCCATCGTTGAGCACATAGTTGTCTTGCACTCTGCAACACAGCAGTGCTCTAACGGGGGTTACTGTAGCCTAACTCACTCCTGCATGGTCAGCTGAACGGTCGCTAGCGTGATCACGACGAGCGCCAGCACACTCCAGTAGAGCATCATCTGTATCCTTCGGCGTTGCAGCAGCAAACGACGCATAATGCCTAAAGGAGGAGATAAGAAAGCGACGAAAATGAGTTGAGCGATCATAAAACATGTTTACCTGGGTTATGAACAAAGTTCATCGATTTCTTCGCCTCCAAACGACATGACGCGCTGCTGCTGCTGCTAGTGGAACTGTCTTTGAGGAGTGGCTCCGCGTCGGCAGAAAACGATCGAGATGGAATTAATTGGGGCACTAAAACGGTTTTTGCTTAAATTTGGGTCCTGAAATGGTCTGGAGTGTTGTATGAGGGCGTATTCAGTGATTCATAGATCAATACGCGCTTTCCGTGTTCAGATTGTGGTCAGAAACAGTTTAAAATGACGTTTCAAATGACCAAAAATTGATCCGACCACAGAAGCGCGATTGTAGATACGGATTCGGATCCAAACATCGAAATCAAAATGTTACACTCGCGACATATGCACTATAACGCATTCATTGAAACATCCAACCATAGCTCAGTTGGTAGAGCGGAGGACTGTAGTGCGTGCGGAGATCCTTAGGTCACTGGTTCGAATCCGGTTGGTTGGAATTATTTTTTTATTTTGATGGAAATTGTTTAGTTTGATGGTTTTGAACGTTTTAAAGTGAAAATCACGTCTGGGAAACGTCAAACAATCGTGTCAGGACCATAAAATTTTGATTTTTGACAAACGGACAAGGAGGTACTTAAGCCACATCTACAAAAATGAAAATTTAGAGTTGTCAAGGAGAATTCGGTCATTTCAATAGAATTTCCAGGGTTTAAAATGCTCGGTTTGAGAAGCATTGGACAGTAGTAGCGTTCTCTCGCTTGCGCTTGCGCTTGAACGCTTGCGTTCGTAAAACGAGCGATTTTAGGGCCCTATGGCATCTCCCAGCTGTCGATCTAATTCTCAATTTTAAGGCGCAAAATGGAAATGATGTGCGGTCTTGTGGATCATCAAAACAGAACAAATTTACAACCGTGACCGACGACCCTCCGCCACACATTTAGCTCCTCGTTTTCCTCTTCTTCCCACCGACGCATCACCCTCTGCAGCGTCTTCGTTGGCCCTTTCCACGCCGTCATATCAGCAACTCAAGATAAAGAAAGAAAACAAAAAAATCCGATCCAGAAAGCAACTAGAATTTGAATAGAATACAGTGAGGTGCGTCGGCAATCAAATCCCTTTAAGACCGTTGGTGCTAAGGGACTGGAATTCTAATTGGAAATAGGTGAGGAGAGCTTCAGTTTACCTAAGCAACTATCAAAAGAAAGGCTACAACATTTCCTAATCTGAAGCTTCGCAATGAATCTCCGCTCAAATTCTACACTTTTCAACCAGCGCCTTGAAACTCTTCAAAAACTCCATCCAAAACGATAACTCCACAGCCTCTCGCAAGAGTCGAAGTTCGCAAAATTCAACTCAAACCAGTTTTCCTTTCCGTAAACGCACATACTTGACTCCATGCGCGCGCGCGCGCTCAGCCGACAACCGACGCGACCGACCACAAATTGATCGAAATTACAACAGCGCGCGTGCGTTGTGCGGAGACACAACGGAACTGTGCGATAATTAAGCCTATTTTGTTGTTTTTTGTTAGAACGGCCGAAAGAGTTGAAAGCGGAGACGTTGCCGTCGACCGTGACAGGCTCTAATCAGTGTGCATCTACGCTCAGAGCGAGAGAGGGAGATCGTATCGTTGTTGATGGAAAGTTGATTGAAATTCTTACTTTGGCGGCGAATCCGGCGGGAACCATCCGGTTCGGAGAGTCTCTGGAAATTGATGCAATTCTTTAAAAACGATATAAACGCATGTTAAACACGTTGTTTTTGGTCAGATTTAACGCAATTCAAAATTAGGGTTAATGCATGGGACGATTAGGTTAATTACAGCTTAGGTTCCTCACATCACACAGTCTGGATAGCCTATAGACCTGAATCTGAGCATGGTTAGCAATGATTTTTAATATTTTTGAAAGGAGACGAGGACGAACGATCCGGAAATTGAAGTGTGGTAATCCAAAATCGAGACACGGCACCGTAAACTAGGCCTAAAGCGCGACCTAAGCGCAAAGCCAAAGCGCGTTTTTAAGCTCGATAAGCCTTGAAAAGAATGGATCTATGATTTTTCAACAATAACGTGTTTTCGCAGTTGGTCATCGTGGTCAAAATCAACATTTTAAAAGTCCAATTTTGGTTAAAAAATCGGTAAAAAATAGCTAAATTTGTTTTTTAAACACCTGAATACCGAAATGGCTATTTTAGGCATCTGGTAATCAGAGACGGCGCCTAAAGGCTTGTCACTCAAGTTCCGTTTTCGACACATGGTTCATTCCGGCTTAAAATAATCTAAAACTAAGTCTAAATCGTTGTTTCTGTTAATTCCAGCCCTAAATAGCTACAAGAGCTTTAAAATTCCAATTTAAAACGCAAAAAATTTGATTTTCTCCCTATTTTCGCATCACGCTGTCTATCTCTATATTACGCTCGCAAAAAACAATAAAAACTCGCACTCGTAAATCTCACAATCTCAGCGAAAATTGCACAGAAACGCGCCTCGATGAGTGCAATCGACGATGACCAGCAGAACGCATTTCATCCGCAAATCATCGCTGTTTTAGGGCGGTCCTACACAGCAGCTCTCTCCAGCGCCGTCCATCACGAGCGCGTGTATATCCCGCGAGAGTGACCTTTGCGCGCGCGCGGGTTCCTTTGTTGTTACGTGAGAGTTTAAAACACGTTTGACCCGTTTTGGGTCGGGTTTTGAGTGAGTGAAATGAAAACAAGGCGCGAAGAATCGCGAAAATGAGAATCTAGAAAAGCCGGTTGTAAACACAAATTCGGATGATAAGATCACGCACACACACAGAGTGTTGACCTTGAGTGGCGCGAAGCGAATTGTATCATGAATGAAGCGGTCTTTGGTGATACGAGGTGTGTGGAGCACCACGCACTGTAAAGGTCATCGAGCGTTCATTTAACCCGATTTTGAGCTGCTGCACGGCTAGGCTCTGCACTTGCGTTGCACTTTTTTGTTGATTTTTTGCAGTAAATGGCAGAATTTAGAGCCAGCTGACCTGAAAATGGAGTTCAGGACAGCGTCAAAACATCAGTCTCAAGACAACGCAATTTTTGGAAATTTTGATTAACATTTAAAGCTTTAAACGTCGTTTCAGCTCAGCGCAAGGGTGGCATGATGACCATACGAAATCACTTTGTTAACAGAGAGGTGTGCGGATCGTATATTGCGACAAATCGGCTTTGGCGTCATCGGGTTCCGTTTATTCAAATTCAAACGTTGTTGCACACATACTTTCAGCGCAAACGTTGCGTCAGGCTCCACGCACGCCTTAGTCGTTAACTTGCTAGTTTAGGCTTATCAGGCTTCATTGGTGGCATTGGCTTCAGGCTTCTGTCGTCATTTCGTTTTGTTCAATGCTGCCTTGATTTTTCATCGCAAATCTGGGTTTCCTGGGTCGATCTAGACCAATTCGAGGTGCAGCTACCATCTGCACTGACTGCACTTGATACATTCTACAGAGTACGCTACATCGGTCCTGCAACGAATTGTAGAACACGGTATTTGCACTTGATAATTGAGTTGTGTGAATCTTCGCACTCTCTGCGCGTATTCGTCGACCCACACGAGCGAGAAATCACTCCATCTGAGCCAAGAATGGATTTCGTGCCGTTTGAGTTGTGCGAACGCGTCTGGGTGACGCGCAAGTGTTGCGAATACAGATGCAGCTGCCCCAATCCGCAGTTTGTCGCTCCAGCGTGGACTCGGGCGACAGAATCACCGCTGCTATGGACTATCTTCTTCATTGCACCTGTGAATAGAACGTGGAAGTATCACTTTACTCATCCAAAGAAATACAAAGAATATCTGAGCATGGACGAACTGATGAAATTTCCGAATTTGAAGAACGTGCGAGTTTATTTGATCGCCGTTTCCTTGGGTAGTGAAGGTGACTCACTCGCATACAACGTTGTGGTTGATATGGAGAAGCTTCTGAACGTCGTCTCTTACATCAGCAACGAAACGCACGTGAGTTTATTCAACACAGATTACAACGACTTTAGATCTCCCCAAGGAGCGCAGATTTTGAATTGGTTCGCGGAAACGTGGTTTTCCAACATCTACGTAGCAGATCTCAAGGCCTTTCACCACCCGATCTTGGAGAAACAGTTATCGAGGTGGAAGCCGACTAAGATTGAACTCAGGAAGATTGAAGGAAGCGAGAAATTCTTGGAGGATCGACTGATGTCGGGGAATCTGAGACGAGCGGTATTTCATGATGATAAGCACAAACTCCCAGTTTCGCTGCTCGAGAGAATCATCCAGAACGTTCTGAATGCTCGAGAGGATTACGGCAAGCATAAGCTCGAGATTGAAGCCTTTTTTGAAGAGTCTGCAGTGTCTGCGATGAACGAAATGGCGAAGAGAGGAATCTGTAAATCAGAAAAGATTCGCAATTCGCGGAAATTCACGTTTGAGAAGCAGCGGTCGCCGCTCCTCTCTGTAACGCAACGTCGCAACAATCGCTGGGAAATTCGCTCTGAGCTCTTCGCTCTGAGATGTGAGACGATTCCGGGCTGGCTTCCTGTTTGCCTAATGAAGTTACGATCTCTGTGGTATCGATGGTTCGCTCCGAATGAATAAATTATTCAAGTATATAGCAAATAGGACCTTCAACACAAGACTTTCCGCAGCGCTTAGTTCGTTAAAAGTTGCAAGCGAAATGAACCATTTCCAATCCAATCAATCCAAATTCGCTTAAAGCTGTTTTTGGGTCTCGGTTTGATTTTCGATTTCCGACTTCTAAATTCGCAAATGGTGCACAATTCAGCCCGTTCTAAAACAGTTTTGTGTCTTTGTTATGCTTTAGATGTGCGACATAACTGGTTTGAGATTTTGAAAATTGCATTTCAACAACACAAATAAGAGCCCATCATGTCCACATTGCAAATCCAACGTTTTCAGTGATTTACAGTCGGATTTCTGTCCGCACATCAGTTTCCCAGTCTCTTCCTGTTTGCTCGCATTGCTTTAGGTAGGAAGCAATGCTTCTCTTTCCTATTTAAGGGCGACTTTCACGTCAGCTTCATCACTCCACAATGACCTCCCTTCTTGAACAACTCGCGTTCCTGCGGACTTGCGGCAGCGACTGCCTCGCTGCCGTCTCCTCTCGATTGGTTCCGCCCGCCGTGACGGCAGCAATCCGACGCTTCGTTACGATCATCGGTGCGGAGGCAACGCTCAAAGAAAGCTTGCTGAGCTTCGTCCTCGGCGCAGGCATAGGAGTTGCCGCTCCATATGCGATTTGGATGTTTTTCCAGAACCTCCATGTTGCTAGCTTCTTTGTTGAAGACTGTTTTAAAGTTAAATGCACCCTGCTCAACCGATTTTACTTTTGGTTTGACGAAAGATTCAAACCCAAGTACAGGCTGACAGTTAGCACTGGCGCAAGCATGGAACCGACTCTGCCATCATTCAGCGTCGACTTTCTTAAAAGAATCACAAAAGAAGATCTTCAAGTTGGTCAGATTGTCGCTTTTCGTAGTCCGACAGGTAAACGTGTGCTAAAGCGTTTGATCGCACTCGGACCTTCCGATGTCGAACGGAACGGCGAAACGCATCACGTTTCCGAAGGATTCATGTGGGCCGAAGGCGACAATACGAATAATTCGTGCGATTCACGATGCTACGGGCCTGTGCGCGTGGATACTGTTCAGTCAAAACTTGTTTGCTGCCTCCATCCGCTCATTTTCGATCTGCGGAAGAAGGAAGCGAAGAATTGATGTGTTTGATTTGTATTTGGTTAATAAAGATTTGGATCTTTTCATCTTCTCGTTGCATCTGCCATCTGACTTGCGGCAGCGACTGCCTCGCTACCGTCTCCCCTCTCTTGACTTAGTCCTCAGCGTGGGCATCGGAGTTGCCGCTCCAGATGCGCTTTGAATGTTTTCCCAGATTTTGGCTCTGGTTGCAGGCGCAAGGCGCGAGAACTGACTCTGCCATCAGCCAACAAAGAATAACAAAAGAAAATCTTCAACTCGACCAGATTATCTCATTTTGGACTCCGAAAGGTGAGTTTGTGCAAAATCGTGTTCCCGAAGGATTCATTGTTACGTATGGCACTTGGGTCCCGGAACGATTGCCCTGCCGCGATGGCAGGCTGAGTATCATTAGGACACGGCGATTGGTTGGCCGCTAATCGGCACGTGTTTCGTAATTCACTCTTTGTTATGTGTTGTTTGTTACGTGTAATTATGCTTGTTTTGCGATAAAGGTTTAATTATTTGAGGTTGACACTAAACCGTAAGACGTAAGACCTAGAGACGTAACATTCATGTGGGTCGCGGGCGATAATACGAATAATTTGTACGATTCGCGTGATTACGGTGCGCGTGGATTCGCGTCCCGTGCTCTCTTCCCGAGCAGGTGTGTGCACATTAAACTAAATGATTTATTAACCTCAAGATGCAATTCCAATGTAGCTTTACAGTGACGCAATCCCTTATTTGACGATCTTTCAGAAATGCGAAAGTTTCTGACGTAGCATCGCCATAATCCGAAGAACCCAGGTCGTCACCTTCCGCCCGTTCAGCGCGCTTGACTCCTGAGAACCACGGAAGCCCCTAGCCCGCACTCCGGCTTCACAGTAACGCACGTCCACTCGGAAGGATTATAAGTAAAAACATTAAAAGAAGGAAAAGATTGCGTGACTTGGAGGCGATGAAACGGATTCTCAAAGATGAATTTTCCGTCAACTCGCGCGCACAATCCTCCCTTCTCCATCTCCATCAAAAGAGTCTTTGTGGAGTAAGTATCGAAATAAGCGTCAATGGCGATTTTCTTCTCCCTGGTGCTTCGGAGGAAGCTCTGGATGATTCCCTCCATCACATCGGAAGAGAACACACCGTAATGTGCTTGAAATCGCGTCATCTGACCTGCTCTCAGCTGGTCAGCAAAGAATTCAGTGTCCATAGACGCCATAGACACAGATATTTGTGGGGATTCTTCTTAAAAATTGCTTTTGCAGCACTCGGTTGAAGCGGAGTGATAAGGCCAGAACGTAATAGACAAAACCAGCGTTGTTCGAGCCAACTGAGGAGCAGAGCGCTTTCCGGAGAGCTGAAATAGCTCGCTTTTAGACTGCCAATGGAAAATTCAGGCTCATTTGCGAGAAACGAGACAAAATTCAAGAGTTTTTCCATCCCAACGTCATTTACAGGCTTCATTCTGTCAGCGGAACAAATTATATCGATTTCAATGGAAGCAACCTGAATGTTCTTGATATCAGGATGCTCCAGCAACTCGCTCATCGTCATATCGGACTCTAGATGAAAGTTGTATTTCCATTCGCCACGCGCGTAGGGGAAAACGCTGAAAGTAGCGTTTGTCGTCGTGGGAAACGTCCAGTTGCGAGCAGAGAAAACAGGCGTGACGCAGCGGCATCTAACTCTGCCATCATCACAGCATTTCCACGCTGCCGCCACGCGTTCGCTGAAGTCGCGAGGAACGAGATCCATTGCCGAGCTGATCGTTTGGATCCGCAATCGCTTAATCTGTCTTTATAGCCTTCTAACGTGCTAGAAGCGATGCGATAGGAATCGCGTCAAACTGTGGGGTTCGTGGTCTCAGGTGGAAATTGCCATTTTGTCAGTCCGTCCGCCAGGACAAAAAGCTAACTTTTGATGAAGCAAAATCTAAGACGTGCAGCGTTGTTCTTCTGAGTCATACCCAGAATTAAGAACAAGACCGCCGTTGTTGCCATCGTGGATGGTCTTTGTGTCGTTGCGAAGACGAACAAATTGTCGCCGCCGACCTGGCGCCGGTCATCTTGGCGCCAAGAATCTGTAACCTGGTAAACTTGGTGTTTGGTCGTAACACGCTTCGCATTGTTTTTGGCTAACCGTATCGTAACGGCCCAAGGCGTCAGCTGCCTGCCTGAGTGGTTTAGCTTAGTTTTTGACGTCCAGTTGACACGTCTCGGGCTTCTGAGTCCGGTTGAGATCCGTCAGGACAGGAGATGAGGCTAGGACAGGTGTCGTGCCCTTTCTGACTTTGGATTTGTGAAAGCTCTGTTAAGGAAATTCCGACCGTTCATCGGTTGAGTGATCGTTTGAACAACTATCATTGAGTCAAGGCGGCTCGACGTGTACAGAACAAGCCAAGAAATTGCATGTTTGGTTTATCTGGCAAAATTTTGGAGCAAAAACTAATCAAAGAACTCTCAAAATTTAGTCAAAACGGTGATGAAATCGAAATTTGTAAATTTGTTGGATTACGGTATGTACCGGCTAAGGCGTTGTCATTCATTTCCTCGTGAAAAGATGATGAGAAAACGTCAATTTTTATTGACCCTCCTGTGTCCAAACACTCCTATTCAATCCTAATGTTGTGAATTTTCGCCTCCACAATATCAGCTTCAAATTTGCGCTCTCTTCCTCGCCATGTGAGCGAGTGGCGTCGTTTCGAGTATCGCTCTTCTCCGGGAGGAAACGCGACTGTCAGCACGATCGCCAACACGACGCACTGCAAGAGGCCGATAAATGTGATCAGATATGGGGATCTGAACACCAAACGAGGCGTACTATGATAAATTCATCAATTCACACTCACATGCGACCTAAATAGCTCGCTGAAGGACGACCGTAGTGAGCATCGTAGCTTGGTACGCGATTCAACGTGAATGAGTGACCGGCGCATCCTTCAGCTGATGAATTTGTGGGCATACTGTATTCTAAAGCGACTTTTCAACATCTGGCTTTAGCTAACAGCACTCTACCGTCGTAGGGATCCTCAATAACACCAATAGTCCACAAGCCGAGGCTGGTGAGCATCGCCAAGTAGAAGGAGATGCTCGTTGCTGTGGTCGAGACGTTCCGACAGAAGACTCCAACAAAGAAGAGACCCAGGACGGGCCCGATTAGCGTGCCCAGGAGGCTCAATGATGACTGAAATGGGAGCAAAATGGGTAAAACAACGTGGATGGTGGTTGTGATACCTTGATGATGCCGCCGAGGGGTTTTGCAGCGAACGCAAACGCAGTGCTCGCGCAGCCCGTGAGAAGAACGATTATCTGGAAAAAGGAAGGGATTACTGTATAAATTGAGGTGTATTTCTAGCGGATTCGTGAAACGGGTTCATTAGAACGACGTGTGTGGTGATCGAAACGAGATAAGCATCGAAAATGGAAAATGAAGCCAAATTGCGGCTCTAAATTCGAACGAAAAGTGTAATCGACGTGTGTGGTCACCGAAACGAGGCCATTATCGTATTTATAAGATCAAAGGGAACAGCTATTGTCGAACAAATCGAACGTTAACTGTGAAAGTTCGCACGTTCGAGCTCGCGCACTGTCTCGCGTGCACCGATTGCAGACAGCGCGGTCCGGTTTCAACGGGAAATGCCACTTGATGCGACCTAACTTGGCTACGCATGCGATCTAGGGCTAATGTTAACAAAATCTAGTCTAGTGAAGATGTTCGCAAGGCTTCGTTCTATCTTTTTGTGCTGATTTGGTGCAAATTCATGCAATTTCAGCCAAGAAACATCGATTTCCAAAGTGACTGTCTTCTTAGGCGTGAATTTGATTGTGCACCGCTACCGGAGTCTAATGAACGTGTCTACTGACTATTACGTAACGAACTATATAGAAGACAACCTGTAAAAACGCACAAAACTCCAAAAAATTGCATCAGAACCACTCTGAAGAAGAGTCACTTTGGAATCGATGTTTCTCGGCTGCCATTGCATGAAATCAGCACGAAGCGGTAAGCGGGCACTCAAAAAATCAGGTTATTTTAGTTTAAATTAGCGTACGTCGGTCTCTGGTCCTATGCGGATCTTTTAATGTGTGAAAATGAAATAAAAGTAAAAAATTCGGCGGGGAACGAACGAACCCATCGCGTTTTTTTTTCTTTGCTTGTAGAGCCTAACACCAAAATTTTGATATTTTCGTCTAAGTAAACATGCGCTGTTCTTTATTTGCCCACAATCGAAAATCGTCGTGTGGCGGCCTACCTTATTCATCCTCAGCGCCGCATCCGGCGACAGTCTCCTCCCCATCTCGCTCGGCCGGATGAAATCCGTCCAGATCACCGCCCCAACACTGTTGAACCCAGAGGAGAGGGTGCTCAGGGTCATGGCGAAGATGCACGCGAGGAAAAGACCCGAAAATCCTGGCCAATCGGCTGAAAATTTTCACTTTCGACTCAATTCAAAGTGAAATGCGGTCTTACACAGAACTTGAACAGCGAGTAGCACCACCAACTGATCATGAACATCGATTGCACCGGTCTCAAGCGGATTGCAGTTGTAGAAATAGGCGAGACAGACGACTCCGATAAAGCAGGCCATGGATCCCACCACGAAGAACATTGCCACACGTCAACCAGGCGACTTTTTGCGCTGAAAATCGCGGTTTTAGGGCTATCGCTTCGTGCTGCCTACCGTCGGCTATCGATGGTAGACTACAGTATCTCTGCACGGCCATTTGATTCAGGCCAAATAGAGACAGAAAGAGGGTTCCTCCACCTGTCAGCGCAATCCACACGCTCAGGTGCTGAAATACCGTAATTGAGGCGATTTAAGACTGGCAAACCTGGGCTGGATTCGGGTCAAATCGTAAAATCGTCCCAACGCGACCGCTTTGAGCGAAAATGTCGAACGTTCGTCCCCATCCACCGGCCGCAATGACGCCCTTGACGATTATTAGGCCAATTCCAACGTACATGACCACAGCTTGGAGGGTATCGGTCCACACGACCGCTTTGATGCCTCCAATAGTCGTGTAGAGGGTGGTCGTGCCGCCGATGATCTAAATTTTGGTCTCGCAGCGATCAAATTGATGAATTTTACCAAAATAAGAGTCGAAACTTGGACATTCGAGACGCCGCTGAGCGAAATCGACGGCGCGTAGATGACGACGCCCATGTAGACCAGAGTGCTGACTAGGAAAGCAGCGGCGCTGACCAGACGCAGCGGTCTCGAGTGGAATCGTTGCTCGAGATACTCGTAGACGGAGGTCATTCGCATATTGTAGAAGATTGGTATGAAAAAGTAGCCGGAAATGCCGAAAGCGATAGGCGCGCTGTAGTACAGAAGCACCCAGAGCAGACCTGAAACGTGGGGTTACGGTAGAGGAGGATTGGCACCACACACATCGATATACGTTCAAATGCTTCATTAAGCCCTTAAATTTCCTTTACACAATTTGCTTAAGGTTAAATTAGGTAGATTGGCGCGCTGAAGTACAAAAAGACCGAAAAGAGACTTGAACGGGGTTACGGTAGGGCAGAATTTTTGAAAAAATGTCAGGTTTTATTGATTTTCAACAGCTTGGGTTTAACAGTACCGCACACGTTGATCTAAGAAAAGGATCAATTTATCGCGTCAGTAGGATTACCACACACGTTGATCTCAGGCTTTCACTGGCTTTGGCAGCCCTAGGATGACCACACACGTCGATTTACGGGCAGTAAACCTTGAATTTCCATTACACAATGATTTCGGACTATATTAGCTAGATTTGCGCTCTCTAGTACAGGCATACCCATAAGAATGGGTTACGGTAGTGGAGGATTGTCACATGGTTAATTTTAGGGTTTACTGAACACCCGAAAGCTCGGGTTGCGGTCATATTGGGTTCAACCGCACCACACACGTCGATCTAAGTGTATGATTAATTTATCGAGTGAGCAGGTCCACCACACACGTCGATTCATCGTTAACTGGCTTTATTCAGCCTTAAATTACTCTTACAAGGTTAGACTAGCACATCTCTCACAATCAGTTAGAAAATACCACACACGTCGGTCGATTCGCTCACCTCGTTGGAAAACCTCGGCCGGCGTTCCAAGCAGCGAAATCCCCGACATGAACGTCGCTAACAGCGACAGCGCCACAGGGAAAACGGGCATTTTCCGGCTTCCCATCAGGTATTCATCCGTTTTATCCTATAATCAAAGCTACAGTAACCGGGCAAACCGATAAATTGCCCTAACCAAAGCGCTTTTCCCTGGAATTTCGCGTTTAGCGCTCAGCTTCTCCATCAGCCAATAGTAAAAGCCAATCCCAACAGAAAGGGACATAAAGACGACGAATACGACATAGTCGACAGTTCCGAGGCTGTAGGTCTGCGTCATGACGCTCCGCTTTGCGGCAATAAACAAAAAGGGTCACAACTTCTATAATGACGGACAGGTTTTTGTGTTTTCTGGCGGAGGCGACGCGCGGCAAGTTGTTTGTTGGAGGGTACGCGGGGTTGGAATCCAAAGATCGAAGATTGTGGCGGGAAATTGTGGGTTTTGGGGAAAATAGCGAGAGAAGACGATTCGGGAATGCGGTAACCGTCTTTTACATCCGTGTGTGACTGGCTGGACACCTTAAACAGGCAGTGACATCTAATAGGCAGAGTTTAGTGAGAAGCCTCCGCCAAAATTCAGATTATAACGTCGTTAGTGGACGGATTTTGGCGGATATTCTTAGATTTTGGCTTCGCCATGCTTCGTGCGACGTTCAGGCTTTGCACCAAACTCAGCTTGGGCTGACTGCTTTTGCAGTTTATGACATCAGATTTATTCTTCTTAAAGTCTCTTCACTTTCCAGTGTTGTAAGCGCGCTTAGGACAATTCGATTTGCTATAATCTTTTAGATTTTGCTTTTAGATCAAAAGAATTCAAGCGCGATGCGTTGCTTTTTGCCCGAACAGACTGAAAAATTGCAATTTCCACGCGAGACCGCGAACCCGACAGTTTAACATCGCTTATCGCATCGCTTCTAGCACGTTAGAAGGCTATAAAGACAAATCAAGAAATTGCGGATCGAAACGATCAACTCGGAAATGGATCTCGTTCCCCTCGAATTCTGCGAACGCGTCGCGGCAGCGTGGAAATGCTGCGAAGATGGCAGAGTTAGATGCATCTGCGTCAAGCCTGTTTTCTCAGCTCGCAACTGGACGTTTCCCAAGGCGACAAACGTTACTTTCAGCGTTTTCCCTGACGCGCGTGGCGAATGGAGATACAACTTCCACCTGCAGTCCGAAATCGACATGACGATGAGCGAGTTGCTGGAGCATCCCGATTTCAAGAATCTCCGCATTGATTCCATCGAAATCGACGGTAATCATGAAAGAATGAAGCCCGTGAGCGGTGTGGGAATGGAAAAACTCCTCAAATTCGTCTCCTTTCTCGCAAATGAGCCTGGAGTTTCCATTACCGGTAAAAATGCGAGCGAGTTTAGCTCTCCGGATGGCGCTCTGCTCCTCAGCTGGCTCGAACAACGCTGCTTTTCGAAAATTAACTTCTGGACTTATCACTCCGCCTTCAACCGAGTGCTGCAAAAACAATTTTCAAGACGAATCCCCACAAACATCTTTCTCCGTTTCGTTATTGGAGACGATCAATTATTTGGTGACCATCTGAGATCAGGTCAGATGACGCGATTTCAAGCATATTACATTAAGTTCTCTTCCGATGTGATGGAGGGAATCGTCCAGAGCTTCCTCCGAAGCCCCAGTGAGAAGAAAGTAGATATTTATACTAGGTTCGATGACTCCACAGAGGGTCGTTTGATGGAGATGGAGGAGGGAGGATTGTGCGCGCGAGTTGACGGAAAATTCATCTTCGAGAATCCGTTTCATCGCCTCGAAGTTTCGCATCCCTACGATCCTTATTTTGCTTTTTTGTGGAGGTGCGTCACTGTGAAGTCGGAGTAGTACATTGTAGATCTGTTTTGAGGTTAATAAATCGTTTCATTTGTTAATTTCGGCTTGTTAAATAGAAAGAGGCGGCCATGGTAAGATCATGTCATCAAAAGCAGCGTTAAGTAATAAAGCAACAGAGTCGCTTGACCGTAAAATGTCTTTTCGACTCGGTCGGTCAATCTAGCCAAGTCGCTTAACAACGCATCCCAAATGGAAAGCCAACTTTGTAGCGAAAAAATGTTTCCAAAATAACTAACCCACAAGGCCTTGGCATCAGCGAGTGTGACAAGAGCCGTGCCCGCAATCCGGGCCGGGCCCCACTTTATACCCACCCAACGGCTAAGTCCAAGATTGGTCAGCGAATGACAATTTTTTGTCGTTTTCCGGCCAAATAGCTGTGTAACCAACGCCGCAAACTAACGCAAATCACTGGCCCTGGCGCGCTGTGATTGCTGTCGTATATCCATTGTAGTGTAGCACTTCGACCGTTCTTTGCCGAAACTGACTATTTGCGGCCGTTTCACGTGTTTCTGATGGCATGAGAGTTCTTCGCGACTTCAAATTGGTCTAGAATGGCCATGGAAACACAGGTTTGTGGCTGTTTGGTCAGCGGCCAAACAGCATTCGCTCATTCGCTGACCAATCATGGACTTATCCGTTTGCGTGCAACCGCACATCGCGATTTTTCATCGTTTCTCGGCTATTCAGCCGCAAACCTGTGTTTCCATGGCCATTCTAGATCAATTCGAGGTCGCGAAGAACTCTCCTGCCACCAGAATCACGTGAAACGGCCGCAAATAGTCAGTTTCGGCAAAGAACAGTCAAAGTGCTACCGTACAATGCATTTCCAACCGCAATCACACCGCGCCAAGACCAGTGAATTTCTAGGAAATGTAGGGTCCCCTGTAGGGGTTTTTCGAGCGATGTCACTGTCCCTTTAAAGTCTCTTTCACTCACTTTCCAGTATTGCAGGCGCGCTTGGGACGCATACGTGGCGACAAAACAACAAAAATACCGACAATCTTAGGACAATTCGATTTGCTATAATGCGCCAAGCACTTTTAGATTTTGCGTTTGCTTCATCAAAAGTGAGCAAGTCAATTCAAACGCGATGCGTTGCTTTTTGCCCGAACAGACCGAAAAATGGCAATTTTCACGTGGGAGCACGAACCTCACAGTTTGACGCGATTCCTATCGCATCGCTTCTAGCACGTTAGAAGGCTATAAAGACAAATCAAGCAATTGCGGATCCAAACGATCAGCTCGGAAATGGATCTCGTTCCCCTCGACTTCAGCGAACGCGTGGCGGCGGCGTGGAAATGCTGTGAAGATGGCAGATTTGGATGCAGGTGCGTCAAACCTGTTTTCTCAACTCGCAACTGGACGCTTCCCTGGACGACAAAGGCTACTTTCCTCATTGTCCCCAATTTGAGCGGCGTGTGGGTTTACAGCTTCCAACTAGTACGCGGAATCGACATGGCGATGAGCGAGTTGATGAATTTCAAGAATCTCCGGATTGTTTCCATCAAAATCGACGGTAATCATGACAGAATGAAGCCCGTGAGCGACGTTGGGATGGAAAAACTCCTCAAATTCGTCTCCTTTCTGGCAAAGCTTTCTGGCAAATGAGCCTGGAGTTTCCATTACCGGTCAAAATGCGAGCAATTTTAGCTCTCCGGATGGCGCTCTGCTCCTCAACTGGCTCGAAGAACGCTGGTTTTCGCATATTCAGTTCTGGACGTATCACTCCGTCTTCAACCGACTGCTGCTAAAGCAGACTTCAAGAAGAATCCCTACAAGCATTTTTGTCAGCTTCATCCATTTCAATAACTTCATGGGAGACAAACAATTCCTTGCTGACCAACTGAGGTCAGGTCAGATGACGCGATTTCAAGCACAGTACAGTGTCTTCTCTTCCGATGTGATGGAAGGAATCATCCAGAGCTTCCTCCAAAGCCCGAGTGCGAAGAAACTATGTGTCTCTGCTAGGTTCGATGACTCCACAGAGGGCCGTTTGATGGAGATGGCGGAGAGAGGATTGTGCAGAAATGTTGACCGAAAATTCATCTTTGAGAATTCGTTTCAGCGCCTTCAAGTCTCGAGACTTTACACATCTAATGCTTCCTTGTGGAGGTGCGTCACTGTGAAGTCGGAGTAGTACATTGTAGATCTGTTTTGAGGTTAATAAATCGTTTTATTTGTTAAATTCGGCTTGTTAAATTCAAAAAAGGCGGTCATTCCTCCTTTGGTTGCTGTCCAACTCCTCCGATTTCGGTCCACATCGTCGCAAAGGGAACGTGTGCGACGGAGAGATCGACCTAAATAGAAGCAATAAAGTGCAAAAATAGAAAAAAAAAACGTTTTACTCCACAAACTCAGCGAAGGCTGAGTTGCCAACTCTAATGTGAATGACAATGTGGCCGTTGCGCCACACTGGGAGTAAGCGGATGCAACTCGTCATAAACGAACCGTCCTTCAGACAGGCGCTGAAGAGACAGCCATTGCCACTAGAGTGACAAATTAGGTCCTTGCGGAACCCAAGATGCGTGTGGCGAGTTGCAAAGGGGGAATACGAGAGGAAGAGAGTTTATTACGTTAACGGCACAATAGTGCGGGTGAGAAACAAGTCGTCGTGGTCGACGGGCCGGCCCGGCATCAGCGTTGTCGTCCTCTTAAGTAGCCGTTGCCTAGGGCGTCGCCTGAAAGATAACGCTTATCAATGTGCGTCATTCACGCTACACATCCGCTTACGCTTGTAGTGCCGTGGGCAGCAGCGCCGCAATATCGAATGGTGCTGACGCATTACACTAGGATTCACCCTTTGGGTGCTGGTAAGCTCCTTCGTTTGTTCTTGACTTGCTCCAAGTCGGAGAGGGAACGTGAATGAACGGGTCGCTCTCCATGACAACTCGAGTTTTTTTGCGACCTAAACAGAAGTATAAATTGGCTTCTTCTGTGCGCTCGCTTACATTCTCGGAGCGCCAATTTGTTCGGGACCATGGCGATGTACCCGCTGAGAAATCCTTGGGTTTCCCATTCCGTAACCTGCATTCCACGGGTTAGGAAATAGGACAGGTGGTGTCCAATGCAGTCAAACCACGTCATGTCCTGGGGCCCGCGAAGAGAATTGGAGCAGTCCCCTTGGCTGCTGGGCGGATCAGCCGCAGGGCAGATGCTGGAGAGGCAGCCAATTCCATGCTGCCACCAGAGTTCGCCTGAGGGCTGTTGATAGAAACCTGTCGGCGTCCCCAGTTCATTCCAGGTCGGGAATAGAGCGTGTGGAACTGGGTTGCTCTTCATGACAACTTGGGTCTTATTCGGGCCTAAACAGAAGTATCAAAATGCAAAAATAGCCGAAAATACTTGCCTGTTTATTCACAGACGCAGCAAAAGCTGAGTTGCCGACTTGCAGTTCCTCGTTGGTGTTCGGAATTGATCGAATGCCACAGTCGGTGCAAAAACAGGCCTAAAAATAGGTTTTAGGTACAAAGTAAATTGAAACGTTCAATTTGTAGTGAACAAGAGCGAAAAACGAACCTAATTGAAGGAGCGAAGCTCAGCGAGAAGTCGACAGAGGGAGTGGGCGCCCACAAATGGTGATTTCGCGTCACATGAGCGTTACCACTTGTCGTCGTTTCGTTGTTATCAGTTTTATTGATTAGCGCCGCTGAACGTGATATCGCGTTGCTTGGGTAACGACGTGTAGGACGGTGAGTTAGAACACGGCTGCGTCTGGGACGTGCGAAAGCTCCTCACAGCATAGCACACTCACAAGGCATAATGTTCCAGTTTTCAGTTCAACATGAAATTCCTGCTTTCTCAACTCGCAGATTGGCGTTTCCCAAGACTGAGGTAGAATGCTCGCCTGCCACGCGGGCGGCCCGGGTTCAATTCCCGGCCGATGCAAATGCTTTTCTTTTCTGATTGCAATGCTCGAACAGATTGCATCGCTTCTCTGCGCGTTTGTGACTATAAAAACACGTCAAGCGATCGTAACGAGTAATGACATGGATCTCGTTCCCCTCGACCTCAGCAAACGCGTGGCGGCAGCGTGGAAATGCTGCGAATTTAGATGCCGCTGCGTCAAGCCTGTTTTCTCAACTCGCAACTGGACATTTCCCAAAGCGACAAACGCTGAGTTCATCGTTTTCCCCGACGCCCGTGGCGAATGGAGATACACCTTTCACCTAGAGTCCGGAATCGACCTGACGATGAGCGAGTTGCTGGAGCATCCCGATATCAAGAACCTCCGAATTGATGCCATTCGAATCGGCGGCATTCATGCCGCTGACAGAATGAAGCCCGTGAACGACGTTGGGATGGAAAAACTCCTCAATTTCGTCTCCTTTCTGGCAAATGAGCCTGAAGTTTCCATTGACAGTACAAAAGCAAGCGTGTTTAGCTCTCCGGAAGGCGCTCTGCTCCTCACCTGGCTCGAACAACGCTGGTTTTCGCATATTGGCATCTTGACTTATTGCGCCGCTTTCAACCGACTGCTGCAAAAGCAGACTTCAAGCAGAATCCCCACACTCATCTGTGTCTTTCGTGTCGATGAAGTCATTGGAGACAAACAATTCTTTGCTGAACAGCTGAGATCGGGTCAGATGACGCGATTTCGAGCAGATTCTTGCGTGTTCTCTTCCGATGTGATGGAGGGAATCGTCCAAAGTTTCCTCCAAAGCCCCAGAGAGAAGAATGTAGATATTTATACTAGATTTGATGATTCCACAGAGAGCCGTTTGATGGAGATGGTGAAGGGAGGATTGTGCGGAAGAGTTGACGGAAAATTCATCTTTGAGAATCCGTTTCATCGCCTCGAAGTTTCGCAACCTCATGTTTCTAGTATTTTTTATGCTTCCGACTGGACCTGCGTCACTGTGAAGACGGAATAACGTAAGCTAAAATGTAATTTATACCCCGCATCTGTTAACTTACTTGACTAAATAAATTATTATTATTATTACAGGGACATCGTACAAATTATCTCCAAAAGCGATACAATTGGGTGTGGCATAATGAAATATTATTGAATCCACAAATAAATTGAATTGAAATTGATCGATGTAGATTTCCAGTGGACAGTTGGCCTCCAAACGCGCTTTAACATTAAGTTCAGCACCAGCTTATTGTAATTTCTCCCAAAGGTCGTCTTGGATGTCGGAGAGGCGGCCGTTTTCTCCAAAATAGGCATAGATCCCGCGGTCGGCTTCGACAAAGCATCCAAAGCGCGATGAACTTTTTACCGTTCTTAGAGCACCATCCCATTCAAAACTGAAAACAAAACAATGAGAGTAGATTTATGACCTTTCTACTACTACTAAGGCAGTAGTAGATGTAGAATGAACAATATATAATCTTGCTTAAATACTACGTCGTAATGGTTCAAAGTTCCTTCGCTGACAATCTTGAGCCACGACTCCGAACACTTGAACTTATCTACGTAGTAGATTTTCGAAGGGTCGCATTTGTTAAAGGCATTGAACAGATACTTGCGGCATTCGTTGTCCAGAAAATCAATATCTTCAATGTTTAGAGCTGATAGACTGAATTCCAACCGAGCCCAATCCTTCCGAAAAAGTTCGAAGCGATGTTGTTCTTCCCGCAACGACTTCTCGAGAGTTTCGTCCTCTCTTCCGAGAATCGATTTGATCGTATCCATCTTGATCACCGGGTGATTTCCAAAGTACATTTATGGTCCATACTTCATAGATTTTCAAGTTCTACGGTAATATAATTATACTTTCCGTACAAACCAGTCAATTCTTTTCCCAGCATCTTCTTAGCTGCAGACTTCCAGAACTCGGTGCGCTGCGCCTTGTCAGGCCAATTGATGTCCGAATGCTTGCATAACTCAGAATTAGCTGGGACAGCGCAAAGAGCGCATTGAAGAGTACAGAATTCAGCCTTTTGTTCTCGTCGTTTGCCGGAGCGGTCGAATCCAAAATGTGTATCTTCCCGATATCGAGTGGAGCGCCTGCAGGCATAGCACAGGTAGCTAAGAAACTAAAAGACAGCGTTTCTGGAGCGTTGGTGACAGCGACGCGACGGCAATCGATGACCTTGACGAATTCGGGAAGCGCAAGGAGATTGTGGCGGGAAATTGTGGTTTTTGGGGAAAATAGCGAGAGAAGACGATTCGGGAATGCGGTGCCGTCTTTTACATCCGTGTGTGACTGGACTTAAAGAGATCTAATAGGTCTAGCGGTCTAAGAGGTCTAGCGAGAAGCCTCCGTTATAATTCAGATTTGGACGGATTTTGGCGGATTCTGGCTTCGACGTTCGACGTTCAGGTTTACGTAGTTGCGACGTAGTTTATGACATCAGAATTATGTAGAACGCAGATAAAGGCAGTTCTCCTTGAAGTCTCCAGTGTTTTGAACTTTCCAGTGTTGTAAGCGCGCGTGGGACACGTGGAGACAAAACACAAATACTGACAATCTTAGGCTCGTTGGGTTCGCTGTATTGCGCTGAACAAGGCCGCACTTTTAGATTGTGCGTTTGCTTCATCAACAGAGCGCCATTCAAGTATGCGTTGCTTTTGCCCGAACAGTCTGAAAAATGGCAATTTCCACGTGAGACCGCGAACCCCACAGTTTGACGCGATTCCTATCGCATCGCTTCTAGTTCGCGCTTTATAGGCTATAAAGACAAATCATGCCATTGTGGATAAAAACGATCAGATCGGAAATGGATCTCGTTCCCCTCGACTTCAGCGAACGCGTGGCGGCTGCGTGGAAATGCTGCGAATCCGTTAGATGCCGCTGCGTCACGCCTGTTTTCTCAACTCGCAAATGGACGTTTCCCAAGGCGACAAAGGCTACTTTCTTCATTGTCCCCAATTTGAGCGGCGTGTGGAGATACAACTTCCAACTAGAGTCCGATATCGACATGACGATGAGCGAGTTGCTGGAGCATCCCGACTTTAAGAATCTCCGAATCGATGTCATTAAAATCGACGATCATGATAGAATGAAGCCCGTGAGCGACGTTGGGATGGAAAAACTCCTCAAATTCGTCTCCTTTCTGGTAAATGAGCCTGAAGTTTGCATTAGAAGTGAAGATGCGAGCGACTTTAGCTCTCCGGAAGGCGCTCTGCTCCTCAGCTGGCTCGAACAACGCTGGTTTTCGATTATTGTCTTCTGGGCTTATCATTCCGCCTTCAACCGACTGCTGCTAAACCAGTCTTCAAGAAGAATCCCCACGATCATCTATGTCGGTGGCGTCATTGGAGACGTTCAATTCTTCAATTCTGACCAACTGAGTTCAGGTCTCATGACGCGATTTCAAACAAATTACATTACGTTCTCTTCCGATGTGATGGAGGGAATCGTCCAGAGCTTCCTCCGAAGCCCCGGTGAGAAGAAAGTAGATATTAATGCTCACTTTGATGATTCCACAAAGGGTCGTCTGATGGAGATGGAGGAGAGAGGATTGTGCGCGCGGGTTGACGGAAAATTCATCTTTGAGAATCCGTTCCAACGACTCGAAGTTTCGCCACCTTTTATTTTTGCTGATCCTTCTAGTTCCGGGTGGACGTGCATCACTCTGAAGTCGGAGTAGCGCAAGCTACACCGTGAATAACACTCCGTATCTGTTATCTGCTATCAGGTTAATAAATCGTTACATTTGTTAAATCTCATGAGGTTAAGATCAGGAGGGTTGACTCCACGTGGCTACAAAAAACAAAGCTTCAAGATTGTGAGCTCATGCTCATGATGCTCAGTAGTCTTTGTTCCCTTCTTTCTTCGTGCCTAACAATTCCAGCGTGGACAACGCCACGCAGATAAACACACCAGAACCCAACTAGCAAAATGTGTGACGGAGAATCCGTTTCGTCGTCTCGAAGATTCGCAAACTTTTCCTTCTAGTGTTTTTATGCTTTCGTGTGGACCTGCGTGAAGTCGGAGGCGGCGGCTAAAGGCGCAAGCTAAGGCGCAAGCTAAAATGTAATTTATAATCCGCATCTGTTATCTGTTATCTTAAATCTGTCATTACATTATAATTATTATTATAACATCGTACATTACACGGACATCGTACAAATTACGTCCTTGATTTTTCTCAAATTTTTTACTCACTAAATTGAACCTTGCGATTTCGATGGTGCAATCAGATGTTTTAGGTATCAACTGGGGCCCGGGCCCGCAGAAACGACTAAACTGGGAACAGAGCTAGTCGAGCCCTGGTTTCTCTTTCAGTGTCTTTAAAGTACTGATTGTGAAGCGGCTTGTCTAAGCAAACTAAACTTTTGAGGTCTTTGTCGTCGATCACCGTCAGGATTGAAATTGTTAAAGATCGCGAAACAAACTAGAGCACAGCTTCAACGCCCTACGAAGCCTGGTAACCGAGGAAACTAAGCTAAACTACGAAGGCAGTCAGCCTAAGCTGAAATTAGCGCAAAGCCTGAACGCCCTACGAAGCTTCTCTTTTTTGCCCTTTTTGCACAAAATTTCAGTTTTGGTAATTGAGAAATTAAGCGCAAAAAATCTATTAGCGCTTACGGTTTTTGCGCTTATGTCGGGTCACGCTCTACATGGCCGAATCAGGACGAAGGAGATCGTTGCGTCCCACGAGTGCCCTTCAAAACTTAGAAGGTGAGGAATGATCGGCAACAGTCATTGAAGGGTCAAACATATGGCTTGAATGATGCTTCTGTATTCTGAAAAGGTACATCGGTGGACGACGCAACATATCTCTTGGCTTCGTGAACACACTTAAAAGACTGGCGGCGCTCATGGTAAGATCATGTCCTCAGAAGCAGCGTTAAATAATCAAGCAACAGAGTTCTGACCGTAAAATTTCTTTTTGACTCGGTCGGTCAAGATAGCCCCCAGTTTATGCCCACCCGATTTTTAATACGACAGTCGACTTGATGGAAGTGATGGAAGAGCTTAGAAAGGCTGCGATCCTGTCATTGTACTCTCAAACGTACGCAAAATCGGTGATAAAGCGCGTCGAGCGCTAGATAAGCTGCTTCACAATCGGTGCTTTGAAGACACTGAAAAAGAAACCAGGGCTCGACTAGCCCTTGTCATGCGGGGTCATTTTTGGAACTGTTTGTGTCTCAAGTAGCCTTCCGGTCGTTTGGAGAATGAGCTCCGAGCAATTTCGCACATGCATGGCGCGCGTTATATGGGTTTCAGCTTGAAAATCGTCCCACATCAGCCAAAATCAGCGTTCACTCACGCACTCGCGTATCACCAAAATACGGTCTTTTTTGTGTTTGTAAAAACTTAATTTGTATGTTTTGCTTAAAATTGCACAAATTAATAGCTAATTTGATGACTGACGGTTTTGACAAACAGCCTACGATATGCATAAACGATCAGGCAGAATGCGTCATAAGGTCAGCTGTTCAACGATGCAGGTTTGCGAGGCTTCTGAGTCCGGATGATATCCGCTGGAGACGCTCAGAAGTAAATTGTAAATTACGGCATCCTTGTCGTTCCAGGGCTTGTAGGATGCGGGCGTCTGTCAGCAGAGGTTCCATACTCGCTTCGCTTTGGGGTAGCGCAGTGCGGATCGCCGCGCAGAGAGTTAGACATTCATTCAGAATGTTTGCAGCTCCAGAGGACTACTCGAGATTGAAGCCTTTTTTGATGAGTCTGCAATATTTTTACGATAAACGAAATGCTCGCTTCCTGACGTAGGATCAGCTTAAACTTACATTAAACTAAATGATTTATTAACCTCAAAATGCAACAGATACGGATTTTTATTTACAATGAAGCTTGCGCTACTCCGACTTCAGAGTGACGCAGTTCCACGCGCAAGCATCAGAATTCGAAACTCTGGACGATTTCCTCCATCACATCGGAAAAGAACATAATACAATGTGTTTGAAATCGCGTCATCTGACCTGATCTCAGATGGTCAGTAAAGAATTCTCCAATGTCCTTTTTGACATAGATGTCCGTGGGATTCTTCTTGAAGTCTGCTTTTGCAGCAGTCGGTTGAAGGCGGAGACATAAATCCAGAAGTGAATTTCCGAAAACCAGCTTCACACCTTTTGCCTGTTGGGTTTGCATTTGCCTGCTCGGCGTTGCCCACGTTGAAATTTTATCTAAAATTGAAAAAGAATTGAAAAGTTGGTGATCGGTCATTTGAGTACCGGTCAACTGGGTACCGGTCATTTGAGTACCGGCCATTTCAGTATCGTTTTCTCAGTTTATCGTTTCTCTTTGTTAGTAACGGGTTGTATACCGTTTGTGTTGATAATAAACCGCTCCGAATTACATTTTATCGTCGTGACACGACGTTACCGCGCAATCTGTTACCGCGCAAACCGTTACCGCGCAATTTAGCGCGCAGTTTTGCGCGGTAAACTTTTTACTGCTTTTCTTTCGACTTATTTATTTGACAAACCGGCGCTAAAACTAAAATGACGCTTCGCACTAAGCTGAACTTAAACATAGCCGAGGGTGGTTTGTCTAGTTTCCTGGGCGTTCAGGCTTCGCGCTAGGCTCAGCTTAGGCCTAGCTCAGTGGTTTAGCCTAGTTTCCTGGCGTGCTAGGCTTCGTAAGGCGTTCAGGCTTCGCACAGATAGGGTTTGCTAACCTAATAAGAACAACGTTTAGATGTTTTGTGACATGTTGTTGTCTTCAAATCGCTGCCACCAAAGTTGCGCGGTAACGTCGTGTCGTAATTTGGAGCATGGCCGGTACTGAAATGGCCGGTACTCAAATGATCAGTTACTCAAAAGGCCAGTACTCAAATAGCCGGTACCCAAATGACCGGTACCCAGTTGACCGGTACTCAAATGACCTATAACCGAAAAGTTCGTTCTCCCGAACAGATCGCATCGCTTCTCTGCGCGTTTGTGACTATATAAAACCAGCGATCGCCACGAATTAATCAGAGACATGGACTCTGTTCCGCTTGATTTCAGCGAACGCGTGGCGGCAGCGTGGAAATGCTGCGAATTCGTTAGATGCCGCTGCGTCATGCCTGTGTTCTCAACTCGCAACTGGACGTTTCCCAAGGCGACAAACGCTACTTTCTTCATTGTCCCCAATTTGAGCGGCGAATGGGTCTACAACTTCTACCTAGAGTCCGGAGTCGATGTGACGGTGAGCGAGTTGCTGGAGAATCCCGATTTCAAGAATCTCCAGATCGATTCCATTGAAATCAACGGCATTTATGAAGCCGACCGAATGAAGCCTGTGAGCGACATTGGGATGGAAAAACTCCTTAAATTCGTCTCGTTTCTCGCAAATGAGCCTGAAGTTTCCCTCAGAAGTGAAGAGGCGAGCAATTTCAGCTCTCCGGAAGGCGCTCTGCTCCTCAGCTGGCTCGAACAACGCTGCTTTTCGAATATTAAGTTCTGGCCTTATTGCTCCGCTTTCAACCAACTGCTGGAAAAGCAGTTTTCAAGAAGAATGAACATCTGAGATCAGGTCAGATGACGCGATTTCAAGCAGATTTTTGCTGTGAGTTCTCTTCCGATGTGATGGAGGGAATCGTCCAGAGCTTCATCCGAAGCCCCAGAGAGAAGAAAGTAGATATTTATACTAGGTTCGATGATTCCACAGAGGGTCATCTGATGGAGATGGAGGAGGGAGGACTGTGCCGACGAGTTGACGGAAAATTCATCTTCGAGAATCCGTTTCATCGCCTCCGAGTCTCGCAACCTTCTATTGGTTTTAATACTTCCTCGTGGAAGTGCGTCACTCTGAAGTCGGAATAGCGCAAGCTACATTGTAAACTATACTTCGCATCTGTTATATTACTAGATCATTATTACATAGACATTGTACAAATTATGGCATGGAATGTTGCACATCTCTCTTCACCAAGTCTCTCTTGAGATTTCTTATAGATCACTTCACCTTTGAAAACGCCTATTCTTGTAGAAGTCCACGGTACGGGGCTGCCGTCCGGGTCATTCCCACTGCGCGACGAGGCGTGGGAATGACGTAAACAATCGTTTATTATCCGATAAACAGCAAGAAACTCAGCGAAAAAATTCTCCAGCACTCTTTGGTTAACATTCTACATGTCGACGTTCGCCTCGCCGGTCACGGCGGCCCATGTAGGAATGCTTGAACCAGTGAAGAATTGCTTGAAGTTCCTCTTTCTCGTCCGGCGTCCAGCTGCTCTCAAGCTTTCTGATGGCTTGCTCCAAATCTCTCGGCGGAACAAAGGCTAAATCCAGAATCATTCTGGCCCTCACTGCGAACTGAGCATCATTGTTGTATTTCTTTGATTTCTTTGTTGTCGCTCCTGCAAGGTGGAACATACAGCCACGGATCTCGACCGAAGGGAACACCTTAACACACGAAACAACAAATTAAAATCTAAAATCTAAGAAAAACTACCGTTTGAGCAGCGGAAAGGCCGCTTTCTCAAAATCAATCAAAATCGAGCTAGGCGAAAAATCAGGCCATTTTGTTTTGATCATCGGTAAGTCGATGTGCTCTTGTCTGGTAGAAGCGCCGCCACTACAGCAAAGACGTCGTTGTTGAGCCAAAATGGCGAAACAAGTGAGGCGCTGACCGGAACGTCCCGTCCATAAATAGATGCTTCATCTGTGACGCTCAGGCCATGTTGGCTTCGCGGCCAAAAACCGAGATTCTATTCTTAGGGTCTGCATCAGGCACCTCCGCGCTATCGGAAATTCTCTGTGGCACCTAGACAAACTAATGTTATTTGAACCTTTGAACCTTTGAAGCAAAAATTACCACCACAGGCTCGCGAATATGTCTTGTACATCTGTGGAATAACCAGAGCCGTCAAAGATGTTGGGTTGGGAGGGCGCATGTTTACCGCTGGATAACCTTGCAAATCGCTTGTGAATCTGGAAGAGCTTGAAGAGTGGCCGGTCCAAGACTTTTCACATAAGACTGTCACTTTCCGCGATAGTTAGACTAATCGTTCGCTTTTAGTTCAAGTTCTGCTGTCGCGAGAGGTCTCGATTCAACTGGAGCCGTCGATTCGAGAACTCTGGCGCCTCGAACGAGATGAGGTGCGCATCGACAGCGGCAACGTCATCATGGAAGCCCTCGCTTCCCACAACCTCGTCATCATCGAATTCTCGGGCCTCATTGTTACGGCCATTCGCTTGTTCGTATGATTTATTAAGAAAATGTAATGTTGGTGTTAAGCACTGTTTGTCAGTGTCGTGCAACGATGTGGTCGACTTCGAAGTCATCGTATTTTGGTTTCCTCGTTTTAGCGCTCCCGAAAGAACTTCTTGAAAAGTTGTGTGACCTCTTCGTGACCTGTGAGCGTGTGACCTGCCAAAATGTCCTCGCTCCGAAATGGCGGCGCCGAAATGTCCTGCTCCGGATTTATTGCAACAGATACGGAATGTTATTCACGATGTAGCTTACGCTACTACTTACCACTCTACCAGTCTTCGGAACCAGTGAACCACTCTCATTGAGTCACGGCGACTCTGACATGCAATATAAATATCGACTTTAACAAATGATTTATTAGTCTCGTAAGATAACAGAGGCGGAGTAATATACAATGTAGTGTACGCTACTCAGACTTCACACAGTGACGCACCTCCACACGGAAGCATTAAGAGCAACAGAAGGTTGCGAGACTCGGAGGCGATGAAACGGATTCTCAAAGATGAATTTTCCGTCAACTCTTCTGCACAATCCTCCCTTCTCCATCTCCATCAGACGACCCTCTGTGGAATTATCAAACTTAGCAATTACCTCTACTTTCTTCTCACTGGAGCTTCGGAGGAAGCTCTGGACGATTCCCTCCATCACATCGGAAGAGAACACACCGTACTCTGCTTGAAATCGCGTCATCTGACCTGATCTCAGGTGTTCAGCAAGGAATGCAGTGGTTTTGTTGTCAAGTACGACGTGGATGTCCGTGGGGTTTCTTCTTGAAAATTGCTTTTCCAGCAGTCGGTTGAAGGCCGAGTGATAAACCCAGAAGGTAATCTCCGAAAACCAGCGTTGCTCGAGCCAGGTGAGGAGCAGTGCGCCATCCGGAGAGCTAAACACGCTTGCTTTTGGACTGTTAATGGAAACTCTAGGCTCATTTGCTAGGAAGGAGACGAATTCGAGGAGTTTTTCCATCCCAACGTCGCTCACGGGCTTCATTCTGTCAGCGGGATACATTCCATCGATATCAACGGAATCAATGCGGAGATTCTTGAAATCAGGATGCTCCAGCAACTCGCTCATCGTCATGTCAATTCCTCTAGCTTGAAGTTGTATCTCCATTCGCCACGCGCGTAGGGAAAAACGATGAACTTAACGGATGGCGCCTTGGGAAACGTCCAGTTGCGAGTTGAGAAAACAGGCGTTACGCAGCGGCATCTAACGGATTCGCAGCATTTTTGTGTTGCCGCCACGCGTTCGCAGAAGTCGAGGGGAACGCGATCCATTTCCGAGCTGATCGATTGGATCCGCAATTGCCTTCTCTGTCTTTATAGTCTTTTAATTAATGCGTCAACTAGAAGCGATGCGATAGGAATCGCGTAAAACTGGTCCCGCGTGGAAATTTAGTATATTGTGTCACTGTGCTCCTGGACAAACAGCAGCGCGTGCGCGCATGCGTTGAATTGCTCACTTTTGACGAAAATCTTTTTTTTTCATTTTTCTTTCCCGGCTATCATTATCGTGAAATCAGAATTTGGACTTTGGACTCAACAACGTACGAGCGATATGCTGTTCTACTAGCTTCACACTTCACATCACAATATTTTAATACTTAATATTAATAATTAATAATATTGAGAAACAAGCGAACAAGTTATATCTAGGTAAGCTAAGCTTCTAGGTAAGCTGCTGTCAGTTTACTCTAATTATTTGTACAGACCTCCACATCTTCGTAGTGCGCCGAGAGGGGGTTTGGCTTGGTGACCCGACATTACCGCGAAAGTCATTACCGCGACGACATTACCGCGAACGTCCTTACCGCGAACGACACTCCCGCGAACGACACTACCGCAACGACATTACCGCGAACACCATTTTCGCGGTAATGACGCATTCCAATTCCGTTCCTAATAGAGGTTCCGAATTTAAACTTTGATGTTTGATGAGAAGTTCATTCCAACATAGAATAGCAAGAGAACATTTCCAGAGCTGTCAGACCTTTGGATTATTTTGATATTGCCAAGGTGAAAGGCTCTGATGTCGCACACAGTTAGCACTTGGTGTGGCGACAAGCACCGCGCAAAAAAAAGAGCGCACAAAAGAGGGCGCGCCGGCTAAAGGCTTCGTACTTCGGCAGGCTTCGTACTAAGTACAGGCTTAGGCCTAGGAGCTGCCGCAGGGTTTGCCTAGTGAATTTACATTGTTGCGCGTTCTTTTTTTGCGCGGTGCTGTCGCGTAATCGCTAACTTCAAATTCAGCAATTCAACAACAATTTATCATTAGACAAAACGTTTTTTCAATTTTAATTCAAGTTTTTCCAAGTCAATCTTTTCGGGAGTACCTGTTGAACCCAGATGGCGGTCTTTGGCAACGTCCGCAGAAGTACCGCTACCGCGTTCATGATCAGAAGTTGATCTTTCGAGCAAGACTCACGAGGACACAATCAGCTATTTGAAGTTGCTGTCTTACACTGTACGACAATGGCACCGAAGACTGACTTACTGAATTGCATTGAATTGGCTGTTATTCTGTTGTTTTAGCCAAATAAACTGTTGTCTTTCAATTTGAATTTAATTTGAACACAAGCTATCATGATTAAGATTTTGAATCTGCTTTCGCAATTGACTCAACTTGAGCAATATTGAGCCTTCGCGGTAGTGTCGTTCGCGGTAATGACGTCGCGGTAAAGTCGTCGCGGTAATGACGTCGCGGTAATGACTTTCGCGGTAATGTCATGGAGGCGTTTGGCTTAGGCCTAGGAGATGCCGCGGGGTTTCGTCAATTTTGGGCGAGCGAACCGAGCAGAAAATTCACTTAGGCAACTTCGACCTGACCAGCATTTACCAATCCTAGCTTTGTCATAGACTTCTAACCTTGGACGAAATCCGATGACAGAAGTCATAAGTTTTCTCCGCCGGGAACAAAGAGATATGTTAGCCAAGAATGATGCTGCCAAGAATAGCCAAGAAGCGTGTTACGACAAGAGATCAAGTCAGCCGGGTAAGAATCTAGCTAAACACAGAAAAAAATCTAGCGATATCTACTTTTAAAAGGGTGTTCTGGCGTCCCCGAATTGTTAACTACTGATTAGAAGCCAGTAGAAACTCGATTTATGTAAATGTTCGCTATCTGTTGCAATTTTTACGCTTGAAAAGGTGACAGAGCGGCAAAGTCGCAACACAAGACGAAGAGAGACGATAACCGCCTCTCTCTCTGTTTCATCGCACGCGAAGCAATTTTTAGTTTCGTTGGAGAGACCGTTATTTAGCTTTTATTTAAAACCCCATATTTCAGATGACCGTCATCATTGCCTCTTAGTTTTGACTCTCAAGTAAGCTTATTTTTCAGGTCAGCTGTTTCATATAAAGTCTTTTATAGCAAATTATGATTTTAGTAATTTTTTGGACATTTTTCTCTTGGACATTTTGTCCGGACACGCGTCGTCATAGGTACTGTGTTGCTCTTTTGATCCAACGTATGAGCTCAATTGGAACATTTGTACTCACCTGACCTGGACTGACGTTGTCAAGGCATTTCAGAAAACGAAAACCAAACGGGTGGCACCCGCGGTCGTCGCAGTCGCAGTTGGCGGAACGTCAATAGCGTCATGGACCCACGGAGCTGTGTTGGGATACAAGTTCCACCCAGAGCTGAAGCTCTGGATCCAGTAAGTAAAATTTATCCTACGCTAGTACAATTCCGGAGTCCGGAGCGGTGGGAGCAGAACTAGAGAATAGATTGGATCACTTAACGAAAAGAAATGAAGGGCTACTGAAAGCACTCAAGAAGGAGATCAAACGGCACTTCGCCTGAGGCGGAGTGTCAGGGATCGGAGCCCGCCGCCCGCCTGGGGCCTACGCGCTCGTCTAAATTGTCGTTGTCTCTACTATTGAATCTCACGTGTCTCATTTACTCTCTAATAAACCAACCCTTAAACTTCCTGACCTTTCACACCTCACCGGTCGCGCTCTACGGCGAGCTCATCAATGAACCTGCTGATCCACGACAGACACTCTCGGCCGCTTTAGAACTGGCTTGCCGTGGAAGAATTAAGGAGTGTCTTCAATTAGTCGACAAAAATTTGAGCAAAAAGGTGTCCCAAGAAAAACTGGTGGGCTTCGTGAATCAGCCTCGCGCGAACGGAGGATCCACCAGCGAGGGACCCAAATGAAACGGACCTTTCGAGAAATTCATTCCATGTTTGGTCTATTCTTAGTTTAGCTGCAATTTATATACCCAGAATAACCGTTTTTCATTGATCAACATAAATAGACCCCGTCAATTGAAACCAACCTTTCGAGTAACGCCAGAATGCACTCCTCTAAACATCGCTCCTCCAACAGATGGAAACGCCATTGCGAAATACACAGCGTTAACCAGGATGAGTGCAGTGGAGTGATGTCGCTCTCCTCAATGATCGACGGAATGAGTCCGTGGGTTAGTGCGGAACCCAAGCGTTCAATTCGCTCTGCAGCGAACCTACATCCTTCACACAGAGCTTGTTGCCTGCCCCCCTCCAGCTTGAACTTCTTTTGTTGAGTGCCCGGTTGGAAGTGAAGCAAATGCTTTTGTTTTATGATTGCTATGCTCGAACACTCGAACAGATCGCATCGCTTCTCTGCGCGTTTGTGACTATATAAAACCAGCGATCGCCATGAATTAATTAGATTTGACATGGAATCTGTTCCGCTTGATTTCAGCGAACGCGTGGCGGCAACGTGGAAATGCTGCAACTTTGGATGCCGCTGCGTCACGCCTGTTTTCTCAACTCGCAAATGGACGTTTCCCAAGGCGACAAACGCTACTTTCCGCGTTTTTCCCTACGCGCGTGGCGAATGGAATTACAACTTCTTCCTAGAGGAGTCCAGAATCGACCTGACGATGAGCGAGTTGCTGGAGCATCCCGATATCAAGAATCTCCGGATTGATTACATTCAAGTCAACAGCAGTCATGCCGCCGACAGAATGAAGCCTGTGAGCGACGTTGGGATGGACGAACTCCTCAATTTCGTCTCCTTTCTGGCAAATGAGCCTAGAGTTTTCATGAACAGTCAAAATGCGAGCACTTTTAGCTCTCCAGAAGGCGCTCTGCTCCTCACCTGGCTCGAACAACGCTGGTTTTCGGATATTCGCATCTGGACTTATCACTCCGCCTTCAACCGACTGCTGCAAAAGCAGACTTCAAGAAGAATCCCCACGTACATCTGTGTCAAAAACGACATTGGAGACGCTCAATTCTTAGTTGACCAGCTGAGATCAGGTCAGATGACGCGATTTCAAACACGTCTCAGTGTGTTCTCTTTCGATGTGATGGAAGGAATCATCCAGAGCTTCCTCCGAAGCCCCGGAAAGATAAAGATCGACATTGAAGCTTGTTTTAGTGAGGCGACGGAGGCGGGATTGCTGCAAATGGAGAAACAAGAAATTTGCAAAAACGAGGAGAAAACATTCATCTTTGAGAATCCGTTTCATCGACTTGAAATTTCATCACGAGATTCTGGGGTTTCGTCTAGTATTCTCCTATGGGTGTGTAAATCAATATAGGCCGTGCGAACCGTCCAGTGTTGAGTGCCCGGTTCTTCTGCTCCTTGTTATGGTTGGTTTGTTTTAAATTGTGGTTAAAGTAACCGCTGAGTCTAAATAGTGGTATTCTGCAATAAAGTGATTGTACGTTGAAACGGCACAGACAGAGTTGACGATAAACTGAAGATACTTTCTCTCTTGCCGAAGCAGGTCAACTTGGCGCCGCCGACTTGGCGCCGAATAATCTTTCTTACGGCTTCGTAAGCAAGCTTCGTAATTTGGCAGGCTTCGTACAAAGTGCAGGCTTAGGCCAAGGAGCTGCCGCAGAGTTTGCCTAGTGAATTTTCCCTAGGCTTTGTACTACGAACTTTGATTGTCCGGCGCCAAGTTGACACGTACCTGCATTGAATTTGTAAACGTCGGCATTTTGGACTCATGGCCAGCGCAGCACTGCCTTGGACTGCCTCAAAATGACGCATCTTTGCTTCTGATGCTTCTGACGATCAGTCACCAAGTCAGCCGGGTACCCAGGCTCTTGGCGCCAAGTCATCCGGCTCCAAGTTGCTCAATGGCGCGTTTGCGAGATATGAAACAACGCGACAGTGCTGGCCCAAACACGACAAGAGCAGAAAAGCTTGTTGTTGTTAAACTGTTGCATTGTGGCATAGAATTGTGGCTATCTGGGCGCAAAACGATGAAAATTCGTGATTATCCGGTCAATTTGGACTTGGCAATTTCTGCGCGCGTTGGCAAAACGTTATTTCATTGCTTATATCCTACAAATGGCCACAATTCTCTGTTTCTATGTTTATATTGAAGTGGCGCTCTTGCTAGGTCTAAAAACCACACGGACAGCGCGATAATTTAGCTGAAGATGGCCCAATTGCAACAGAATGGATTTTATAAATTAAATTAATACAAAAGCAAAGCAGAACAAACAATGAGAAGCAATGACGCGCTGAAAGTAGATCTTGCGGAGTCTGAAAATATCGCCTAATCGATTGAACTTTTGACTGCACTCACGTTTTGGCGATGTGGTCAACGTTCCTGTGGTTGTAGGAGCTTTTGTGGGAGGAACCGTGGACGGTATCGAGGAAGAAACTGAAGGCGTGGTAGATGTAATCGTTGTGGTTGCTGCTGTCAAAGGCGAGGTCGTAGGGGATGCTGTTGTTGAGCTTATAAACACTGGCAGTGAAGTGGTGGTACGGCTGCTCGTTGAAGATGATGAAGAGGTCGCTGGAAACGACGTTGTAGTGGTCGGCGTGGGCGAGAAAGAAGGCGTAGTCGCTGTTGAAGTCGAGTTAATCGCTGGCAACGAACTCAGCTTCCCAACCGTATACCACAACTTCACATTCGTGGATGCACAAGCCACTGAGCGCAGTTTCCTGATTTGAATCTGCATTGTGGCTGTGCCAAGCCAACTGCCGTGCTTGAACGGATCAGTCAGACGCTGCGAGCCGGTAGGATTCTCGATTGTTTGACTGCAAATCGGAATAATCAAAACCGTAAAGTCCGCTTACTATGGAGTTGCGTGCATTCCATCGAGAAAGGCGACCGTAATCCCAGCACAGGCGTTGTCATAGGGCTGAAGACTCAAATCAACGAAGGCAGCTTTGTAGTTGAAGACTCCAAATTTGAGAGAGACGCTCTCTGTTCCGAGAGGGTCACTGTCGATGTAACCGTGGTAAGCATCGCCACCCAGTTCCATTGATGAATCGAAAGCGCAGGTGTCGTTGCCCGCAACATAGCGATCGTTGTGATTCGCAAGGGAGAGGACGTTGTCGTGCCACTCGGGGACGTTCGAGCGGAAGATCACAGCGCTCCGCACAAACTGCTCGGATGCCTGGAAGGCGTTGATGTTGTCAGAGCTGAAACCGTGTGATTGGAACTGATGAAGCGAATAAACTCACGTTAGGGAGAACATTGACAGATTTCCCAAATCCTTGAATCCGTGAGGGACTGTTGAGACGTCGACGCGCAAGTTTGGGGGAAAGAAGGGCCTCTGAAAAGTACCGTAGTTACTCAGCCCTAAAAACAGCCATAGTAATCGCTAAACATCAAAATTTCAAATCAAAAGTTGAAAAAACGACTTTAGACAACCGATTGAATCAGCCTGCGCGCAGGATATTCGAGTTTTCTCAATTTGTCCACAAGTCAAGTCTCAAAAAGAAAATCAAAAATCCGCGATGACAACCTTGAAGTTGGCCTATTTCAAATGTGTAGACCAAAGTGCATCCCGGACAAACAAGTTTATTTGCAAATATAGCTTTTTTAAAGCCTGTGTCTGGCTTCTGCCGAAAAATAGCAATTTTTTGATGAAATTAACATTTTCGCATCGAGACCTGACACGAACCATCGTGATTTTTAAATAAATTGATAGATATCCTTGAGGCCTATCTAATGAGCAATCCTGCACCCAAATCAGTGAAGAAGACGAACAGTTGTACCACAATTCTTAACTTGCCCCCCATCATTTCACCAATTTGACAACAAAAGTTCTCGGGTCTTAAGGCGAAAATCAAAAAGTTGTGAAGGCAATCTCTAAGGTTGCCTATTTCAAAAGTTGTCATCAGAATACAGCCCGAACAAACGATTCTATTTTAAAAATTGCTGCACAATTAAAAAATTTAGCCTTTTGGCCAAAAAACGTGTTAAAATTTAATATAAAGTCGTCTAAAACAAAAAAGTTAGAACCCGGCCTTAAAAAAACAAGAGCCTAGCTTGTTGCCAACGCACTAAACGGACATATGAGCCAGACACTCTTGTGATCAGACTGCTTTGGGTCTGAAGTGATATGACTTTCGCTCTATGCCCTTTGTCCTACACTAACCTGACCGCCATTCTCTGTTTGGAACTCGACTTTAGGACAGTCGGCTTCCTCTTCGAAGACCTCATTTGCTCGTATTCCGGTTGGAGTGAGAATCACGATTGGACACTCTGAATGAACGTTGTAGGCTGCAGCGGTCTCGCTGAATGCAAAGACGTTTCCACCCAAATGGAGAGAGCCTCGACCGGCACACGTACCTGAAAGGGGGGTCTTGAATTACTCAAAAACTGGTTGCAATAGCTTAATTTGAGCTAAAAAACGAACAAAATGTGATCTGCTCATCAAGCGCATTAATTTTGTTTCGTTTTCTGCGTTTTTATCGCTATAAATGATCTAATATCATTTGGCCTACGATAGAACGTGTATACAAGTGAGCATCAACAATTGGAATTCTCAAAAACCCTTAGAAAAAGCCTAGAAACGGGGATAGGCTCAATTTAAGCTGTTCCAGGTCATTTTTAACCCCAAAAATCGACTTACCCTCCACCTTCTCCTTCTCCATAAAGTAGAAAATGGCGCTCCGCCACTTGACCGAACTGCTGTCCAGACCCTCAAACGCTCTACCGTAATCCACGAGCACAGTGCTAGTGACGTCAGGGAAGCAGTAGACTCCGAATCTGACCTCATCGGTATCGTTTTCGTTATCGGTGATCGCATGGAGGAAACTGTTCACTCGGACCGGTGCTCCAGAGGTCAAATTGTGAAAAACGCTGGTAAAGACGACTTCGGAGATGTCGGTGGGGTCAGCGACATCCACAAAGACGCAAGTCGGCTGGGAGAGCGCGATTCCGGAGACGAAATCGGTTGCGAAGAGCATGAAAGGCAGATTTGGCGAAATTGCCGGGTGAGGAGACGCCGTTGGCAACGGCGAGTGCGGGGTGGTGGGGACGAGATGTTGCACGCTGTACCGTATTTTTGCGTTTTTGAGTTGACAACTCTTGGCGCTCGATTTGGTAATGTTGATTACAAAGCGCCCAGGCGGTTGGAATGGATTCGTGAGGGCGAAAGAGCCATTCCGGTTCTCGATTGTGTTGCTGCAATTGGAAATAGTGGATTACTGTAGCATTTTTATTAAAGGACGGCCAATTTCACATTTTCTGGGGCTAATAACGTTCGCCAAATTCTGAATAAAACGAACAACTGTGGTTCTGAAACAGAAGTTGTCATTATCAGACGACAAAATCCCCAAAAATTCCAAAATTCCGGTTGACTTAAGATAGACTTTGTACGGAACAGCAGACCTTAAAAATACAATTAACGCCGTTTCAAGCTGCCTCGCTTAGCGTTTTTCCCTTGAGTTATAGTCGGAATTTGGTCACATGCGTAACAGAGAGGCTTAGCATTAGGCTAACCTTACTGTAGCTGCCCTAGGGTTAGGCCGCGGGGGTCTTGCCTAACTATTGGCCTACCACGCTATGTAGAGGAGTGCAGTAGACCAAAATCAGAATTGTTAAGCAAATGTAAGATATGTTATCCGGAGTTTTTAAATTTTTTGCCATTTTGTCTTTACATTTTTTTACAGATCCGAGATCTTGGACCGTTTTAGGCGTAATCAAGGTCATGTCACCGCAGACAAAAGAAGAGACAATCAGAATTTGTCCAAGTTTCATTTTGAGACGCGAAAACAACGGTTACAGAATTTACAGAATTGTTATTGCTGTGTTTTGGGCCAAACAGTGGCGATTTCCGTGCCTTAAATCCTTCTGATTTTTGTCCAAATGCTTCAAATTTTGGTTCTGCCATCGGAATTGAGTTAGTTCAAAAATTGGGTTATCATTTTGCTTAATTCGACTGAACAGCCGCATTTTTGGATCGTTTTCAGACAAAATCAAGGGTACAATTAAAGACTGAGCTATAATCACCGTTTTTGAACTGCCAAACTTAAATTAACCTTAAACTCGACTCACTATGACGTTCCATTCTCGTAAACAAACGAGATGAGCACTTGAGCACACGCTGGCGATGGAGGCAGCGATACATTGAAGGAAACCACCGAATCCTTATATTCGTCGACGTCAATCTGCAGCGAGACGTTCTCCGCGCCGAGGGGATCGGTGTCGATGTAGCCTTCGGCATAAGCGGAGCTCAGTCGTCGATTCATCTCGCAAGTTCCGTTTGAGTCGCGTCCAATCGTGCTGAGCGGCATGATCGAAAGAGACGTCTGCTCCTCCAAATTTGACTTTACAACTATCGCACTTCGCAGAATCGATTCATTCGTGTAGAAGCGTCGGTTCTCGTTTCTAAAATCAAATTTCCGTTTTAGCTCATGTTAACTTAGACCCCACGTCAAGGTGAACAGCGGCGTCTCGTCTAATGGCGCCAACCCTGGCCGAACGGTCGATATTTCCAGTTTGAGGAGCTGAGGAAACGTGTCGGAATACTGTAGTGAAGAAAGCTCTTAAACGGCATGCAAGAAAATCAGAAGAGCTCACGTCTTGAGGAAGACTGGAGAACTGAACCACCGGGCAGTTCGAGTCTTCGACGCCGACTCCCGTTGGCGAGAGAATGACTACGGGACAGGATTTGGAGAAAGAGGCGTAGATGAGGTCGGGGTAGCTGTAGGTGTACACATAGTCACCAAAGCACTGATCTAAAGAGACGTCATGACAGGAGAAATCAAGAATTTGAAAAAATGATATTAAAGCCTGCATAATTATCACTTTTAGCTCGGTTAGCTCGATTACGACTTACGACTTTTCGCAAGCAAGGCGACTTCTGGCGTTGCACAGTCATCAATTTGACTGATTAGAGATAATCGGCCTCATTGAATTGAACTTTAGAACCAAAATTTGATGAAAGTGGATGCAGATTTTCTGTATTAAATTAACATTTTAAGGGTCAATTCAATGAGGCAGCTTATCGTAAACGGACGCGTAAATGAATCAAAACTGTCCAACCATTTGCCAACCAACCATTCAAATGGACCACATTTCAATCAATGATAATATTTGAGCCCGCAGCTACAGTAGCCAGAAAGCCACAAATGTAACCTTTAGTTCACTCACCGTCCACATCCTTTGAAGCGAAATAGAAAATCGTGTTTCGCCGCTCGGCCGACCGCTCCTCCACTCCATCGAACAGACTACCGTAGTCGATTCGAAGTTCAAAATGGTTTTCCACAAAGCACTTCTTTCCGAATCGAACGAGCGTCTTGTTGTCGCTGTTGGTCACGTCCTCCAGAAAGTCGTTTGCGGTGAACGGAACGGCAACCGGCGATCCGTTGATCATTGTTGTGAACGTGATTTCGGACGCGTTGAGTTGGACAACGGCGCTCACGTAGAGACATGGCGATTCGGTGAAGCTGATAGAGCTGATCTGATCGCTCCCGAAGAGCGTGAAAGGGAGCGAGGGAGAGATGGAGGAGGCGGCTGTTGTTGCTCCTAACAACAAGAGGAAAACGAGTGAAGAGAGCAACATTGCAGTAGGAGAACCGTCAGGCACAAACGTCCATAAAGCTGCCGTTTGACTGCGTCTTATCAGTTTAATGGGCTTCCAGCGCAGAGCATAAAGGTCTTATCAGGTTGGTTGCAGCGGAAGTGCAAATTAGAGCGCTTTATTGGTCGTTGGTGAGTTCAAACGTGATTGGAAGTGACAAGGGAATGGTCTCAAATGGCAAGCGCAGATCAAACTCAAATTTGGCAGGCAGTTAAGGCCCTGGGAGCAAATCACAACCCTAAAGCGGTTTTCTCCACTTTGAAATAAATCAAGAGTTATGGCCGATTCTTGCAAGGAAAAAACCAAAAATTTCCAAAAAGAACGACGTGGCTGTCGCGGTTTAGGCATCGCTTGGTGGATTGCAATAGCTCATTTTGCTCAACTCGTCGAGGCACATCGTTTGGGCACAACTTTGTTGAGACTTGTGAAACCAATCGTCCAAACGTGAGTGCAAATCGTAATAATTGATTGAATGGCTGTGAACTTTATTTTTCTGAACAGTTTTGGGATTTCATTGCACCAAACGATTTGTCTCGATGAGTTGAGCAAAATGAGCTATTGCATTCCACCATCAGATGCCTGAGCGGCGACAGTGACAGAAAATGCATAAATGCGCACAAAAATCACTCTAAATCAACATTCCCTTTTGAAATGGCTGTTTCTCGGCTGCTGTTGCATGTTCCTTCATCAACTGATATGCGTTGCTTTTTGACGCGATTCCTATAGCATCGCTTCTAGTTCGCACGGCTATAAAAGCAAAATCAAGCGATTGCGGATCCAAACGATCAGCTCGGAAATGGATCTCGTTCCCCTCGATTTCAGCGAACGCGTGGCGGCAGCGTGGAAATGCTGCGAATCTGTTAGATGCCGCTGCCTCACGCCTGTTTTCTCTGGTCGTAACTGGACGTTTCCCAAGGCGACAAACGCTACTTTCGTCCTTTTCCCCGACGCCCGTGGCGAATGGAAATTCTACTTCCACCTGCAGTCCGGAATCGACCTGACGATGAGCGAGTTGCTGAAGCATCCCGATTTCAAAAACATCCGGATTGATTCCATTGACATCGATGGAATGTATCCCGCTGACAGAATGAAGCCTGTGAGCGATGTAGGAATGGAAAAACTCCTCAGTTTCGTCTCTTTTCTCGCAAATGAGCCAAGACTTTTCATTGAAGATGCGAGCGAGTTTAAGTCTCCGGAAGGCGCTCTGCTCCTCACCTGGCTCGAACAACGCTGGTTTTCGGAAATTGAGTTCTGGACTTCCTTCGATCACTCCGCCTTCAAGCGAATGCTGCAAAAGCAGTTTTCAAGAAGAATCCCCCCAAGCATCTGTGTCGGTGAGGTCATTGGAGATACTGAAATCTTTGCTGAACAGCTGAGATCAGGTCAGATGACGCGATTTGAAGCAGATTCCTTCGTGTTCTCTTCCGATGTGATGGAGGGAATCGTCCAGAGCTTCCTCCGAAGCCCCAGTGAGAAGAAAGTAGATATTTATGCTAAGTTCGATGATTCCACAGAGGGCCGTTTGATGGAGATGAAGGAGAGAGGATTGTGCAGAAGAGTTGACGGAAAATTCATCTTTGAGAATCCGTTTCATCGCCTCCAAGTTTCGCCACCTGATGTATCTACTGTTTTTTATACTTCCGAGTGGACCTGCGTCACTGCATGAAGTGGGAGTAGCGCACACTACATTGTATATTACTCCGCATCTGTTATCTTACTAAGCTAATAAATTATTTGTTAAATTCGCCTTTCCGGTTCCCGTATCCTAGAAGTCTTGAAACAACAAGGATGCCGTAGCTCTATATACTCCTACAACGTCTTCAGCGGATCTCAATCGAACGCCAAAGCCTGTGCAATCGTTGCGCACCCTTCCCTTAACAGTCTGCGTCTGTCGTTTCGCTCTCAAGATGGTCTCAGTAAGTTCACAACGACGGGCAGGAGACGCGTCAGTTGGGCGACCTCAATAACTTTATTATCCAAAGCAGCTCACAACAATCAATACTTTGCGTCCCGTTGCCGCAAATCGAACACCGGCGGATAGAGGTTTGCAACAAGTTTCGTTTCAACGGAATCCACTCGAACAACTCCGTAGTACCGCGAATCAAACAGCCGCGTTGTCACCTTCCAACCACATGAATCCGTCGGGTGCGAGATGTGTTTTTCCGCACGAGATCGCAGGGTCCGAGCGCAATCAGGCGCTTTTGCGTCCGAGAACCTTCGGGATCACAAAAGAAGATAATTTGCCCGACTTTAAGCTCCTCTTTTGTGATTCTTTTCCGTAAAGCGATGGAAGTGGCAGCGGTCGGCTCCATACTCGTTCCTTCATCAACGGATAAGCCGTAGTTTAGCTTGAAAGAGCGCTCAAACCACATGTAGGCATTGATAAACAACGTGCTTTTTGTTCATACAACGTTCATAGATGAGGTAAACCAGGTTGCAACCCTCGAAGAACAGTCGGAAAGCGGCTGCAAAGCTAACTGCAATTCCCGTGCACTGAAGGAACCTCTTCGAAAAGCGGTGCTTTTCCCCAGGACAATTCTTGGGTACAGAGACGCGGGTTGACACCGGAAGGAAGGGCGCACAATGCTGCCACTCTGCAACCTAGCTCGACTACAGATGCGATCTGATTTTTTTAGCAAAATCTGTTCTCGAGAAGAAGTTCCCAAGGCTTCATTCTTTGAATTCAAAATTCGAATAGATTGAACAGTTTTGAAAAAGCACGAAAATCAGTCTCAATCAACAATCCCTTTTGAAATCGATGTTTCTCGGCTGCTGTTGCATGAATTTGGATGGAATGAAGCCTTGCGAACATCTCCTCGTGAGCATGTTTTGTTATAAAATTAGCCCCAGATTGCATAGGTGACCAAGTCAGGTCGCAAAATGGTTTCTCCCGTTGAAAACTGACGGCGCTGAATGCATTCGGTGCGGCCGAGCAGGCGCGAATGCGGATGATTTGACTAAGCGATCAGCTGCGCATTCAAAAAGCGTTGCTTTTTGTCCAGACCGACTGACAACAGACGTAGCATCGCATCTCGTTCGCACGGCTATAAAAACAAAATCAAGCGATTGCGGATCGAAACGATCAGCTCGGCAATGGATCGCGTTCCCCTCGACTTCAGCGAACGCGTGGCGGCAGCGTGGAAATGCTGTGAATTCGTTAGATGCCGCTGCCTCACGCCTGTTTTCGCAACTCGCAAATGGACGTTTTCCAAGGCCACAAACGCTGAGTTCATCGTTTCCCCAAACTCGCGTGGCAAATGGAGATACAACTTCAAGCTAGAGGGAATTTACATGACGATGAGCGAGTTGCTGGAGCATCCCGATTTCAAGAACCTCCAGGTTGATTACATTCGAATCGACGGCATTTATCCCGCTGACACAATGAAGCCTGTGAGCGACGTTGGGATGGAAAAACTCCTCAAAATCGTCTCTTTTCTCGCAAACGAGCCAAGACTTTTCATTAACAGTAAAGATATGAGCGAGTTTAGCTCTCCGGAAGGCGCTCTGCTCCTCACCTGGCTCG
Source organism: Steinernema feltiae (assembly GCA_007213375.1). Lineage (NCBI taxonomy): Eukaryota > Metazoa > Nematoda > Chromadorea > Rhabditida > Steinernematidae > Steinernema > Steinernema feltiae. The sequence continues at coordinate 64,491 of MQUG01000044.1, forward strand.
AACAACGCTGGTTTTCGTATATTGACTTCTGGCCTTATTGCTCCGCGTTCAACCGACTGCTGCGAAAGCAATTTTTAAGAAGAATCCCCACAAACATCTTTGTCCGTGGCGTCATTGGAGACGCTCAATTCCTTGCTGACCAGCTGAGATCAGGTCAGATGACGCGATTTGAAGCAAATCGCAGTATGTTCTCTTCCGATGTGATCGAGAGAATCGTCCAGAGTTTCCTCCGAAGCCCCAGTGAGAAGAAACTGGATGTTTCTGCGAGCTTTGATGACTACACAGAGGGTCATCTGCGCGCGATGGAGAAGGGAGGATTGTGCAGAAAAGTTGACGGAAAATTCATTTTTGAGAATCCGTTTCATCGCCTTGAGGTTTGGAAACCTAGTGCTTTTTGTGCTTTCGCGTGGAAGTGCGTCACTGTGAAGTCGGAGTAGCTTTATACTTATGCATCTTTTGTGCTATCAGGTTAATAAATCATTTGTTGTTGCAAATTGCATTTGCTTTGTTCAAACGATGAATCATCTGCTGACCGGTCGGAATTGCTGACATGCAAGTTGTATAACGGTGCACGAGGGAGTGAACAGCTAGAAGAGGGGAGAGGGCCGGCGGGGATGAGTCACGGGGAAAAGAGACAATTAGGAGTGTTAAAGACGGTTCCGCCGATTCCGCTTCCGGTTAAGGGTCTTTTACTTTAGGTGGTGACATATGTAGCAAATTCATTTGGTGCCGCGTTGTCCGACGCCAAGTCGGCGGCACCAAGTTGACACGTACCGAGTGCGACACGCCCACTTGAAACAGCGATTTCTTCGAATTCCGATGTCTTTGAAATAAATCAAATCAAAGCTTGATCGAGATTGTGAAATCTGAAATTCTCATAGCCGTCTCCAAAAATCACTCTAAATCAACAATCCCTTTTGAAATCGATGTTTCTCGGCTGCTGTTGCATGAATTTGGATGGAATGAAGCCTTGCGAACATCTCCCCGTGAGCATGTTTTGTTAACATTAGTTAAAATTAGCATAGATGACCAAGTCTGGTCACAAAATGGCTTTTCCTATTGAAAACGGACGGCGCTGTAGGTGACATTAGGTGCAGCCGAGCAGACGCGGATGCGGATGATTTGACTAAGCGATCAGCTGCGCATTCTGAAGCCCCCGGAAGGAGGAGTAGGAGAGACGCGTAAAAGACTGTAGAGCTGTTTTTAGATTCCGGGCTATCGATTGAACGCAAAATTGTCCTCTAAATATATTTCCATCCTTTTCGCATCATTTCCGCCGTCACGTCACGCGTTCGCTATAGATTTTTTGTGCTTTTGTGTAAGCTTGGCTTTGTGACGATCTGTGATCGTGTGTTGTCAGCGAGGTGACTCACTACCCCACGCGCTCTTCGTCCCATTGTGTCTTTGTCCATATTGTACGCTTTGTCCCATCGCTTGGATATAAGCACCGCGATCACTCGAGGCCTCGAACCCCGCGTGAGCTTTGAATAAAGTCTCCAGACTCAACGCTCCTGGGATTCCAACACACTCTAGAGGGAGCCACACCACCGAAGGAATCCTAAATTCCTTACTGCTTTCAAATAAGCTTATTTATCAGGACAGCTGTCTCATACAAAGTCTTTTATAGCAAATTTGATTTTAGTAATTTTTTGGACATTTTGTTTTGGACACTTCGCTATTTTTTAGATTTTGCGTTTCAATTCAAGCGCGATGCGTTGCTTTTTGACGCGATTCTTATAGCATCGCTTCTAGTTCGCACGTTAAAAGACTATAAATACAGAGAAATCAATTGCGGATCCAACCGATCAGCTCGGAAATGGATCTCGTTCCTCGCGACTTCTGCAAACGCGTGGCGGCAGCGTGGAAATGCTGCGAATCCTTTAGATGCCGCTGCGTCACGCCTGTTTTCTCAACTCGCAACTGGACGTTTGGACCCAAGGCGACATACGCTACTTTCAGCGTTTTCTCCGACGCTCGTGGCAAATGGAAATTCAACTTCAACCTAGATTCCAGAATCGACGTGACGATGAGCGAGTTGCAGGAGCATCCCAACTTCAAGAATCTCCGGATTGATTCCATTGAAATCAACGGCATTTATGAAGCCGACGGAATGAAGCCCGTGAGCGATGTAGGAATGAAAAAACTCTTAAATTTCGTCTCGTTTCTAGCAAACGAGCCAAGTCTTTTCATTAACAGTCAAAATGCGAGCAATTTCAGCTCTCCGGATGGCGCTCTGCTCCTCAGCTGGCTCGAACAACGCTGGTTCAGGTATATTCAGTTCTGGCCTTATCGCTCCGTGTTCAATCGACTGCTGCAAAAGCAATTTTCAAGAAGAATCCCAACGGACATTTTTGTCAGCTTCATGCGAGACAAACAATTCCTTGTTGACCAACTGAGATCAGGCCAGATGACGAGGTTTCGCACAAATTGCATTATGTTCTCTTCCGATGTGATGGAGGGAATCGTCCAGAGCTTCATCCGAAGCCCCAGAGAGAAGAAAGTAGATATTTATACTAGGTTCGATGACTCCACAGAGGGCCGTTTGATGGAGATGGAGAAGGGAGGATTGTGCGGAAGAGTTGACGGAAAATTCATCTTCGAGAATCCGTTTCATCGCCTCAAAGTTTCTAATTCGGATGCTTCCGCGTGGAAGTGCGTCTCTGTGAAGTCGGAGTAGCGCAATCTGTGAATAACATTCCGTATCTGTGGCATATTGAGGTTAATAAATTTTCATTTTCCGTTTTGCTTAATTCGTCTTTTCATATTTTGGATATTTGAATTGCATGTCAGGGCCGCCTTTGCTCGATGGTTCAGACGATCACTCGTCCGATGACTCAAGGAATTCAAGGCGAGGCAAGTCTGCGTGGGCGATACGGGGTAGTGACTCTGATCTCTGAGTAAACACAAGGCCATAGGTTTAAAATCCCACTGGGGAGACTGATGGTTCTAGTGTTCGTTAAACTTCCTTACTCAAATTGCCGATGTGTGGGACCCTTGAAGGTTAGAAACCGCGATCGTCCAGTTTACAAAGTTTAGAAACGGCCCAATGTCCGCAGAAGCAGAGCTTGGCGCAAAGCCAAAGCGGTAAGCCAAAAACTAGGCAAAGAAACTCAACGTCCCTCAACTTGCGGTTGTTTGTTGCTGCAAAATAGTGAATTGTTGAGCGCATTAAACAGCTCGATAGCAGATGTCGTAACACGTGTTAACGAGGGTGAACTTGCATTACCCCGACATTCCTTTACGAGAAAAGCGTTTTACTTTTCGATCTTAACTGCCTTAGGGTTACGCTATTCGCCGTAGTCTTTAAACCTAGTTCTCTGGCTTACCGGGCTTGCTAGGGCGTTGCAGACTGCGTGCCAAGCTCCGCTTAAACATTCTTTAGGGTGCTTTGCTAAGTTTTTGACATGCCAAACTTTGAAGAACAAAGCACCTGCGACGACTTGGTCTTCCCAACCGTTTCTCTTCCAATTTGTTGCCAACCTGTTGCATTTGTTGCTTCTCGAAGGCAATTCGGTGAGGTGAGCCTGTCTCTCGGAGCAGGACAACTCGGCGCCGCCGATTCGGCGCCAGAATTCTTTTTGAACTTAACATAATTTCTATGACAGAGTTCAAGTCTTCTGCGCTTTGCGCAAGTTTTAAACGTTACCTGAGGAGAATTTCGGCTAGCACTTGTTATTCTCACGTCGTGTTGTTGGGAAACATGTTTAGAACTGAGTTTTTAGGCTTAGTGCTGAGCTAACCATGTTGTTACTGCCTTAGGCTTAGGCCTAGGAGCTGCTTGACTAGGTTAACTTAAGGCTTCGTCCTAGACTTTGGCTTGACCCATTTAGACATCTGCTTTGGCCTTGTTGTTTGGTCAAATGGTGTCTGATGGAAAATATCATAAGTTCTTTTCCTGTTCTTGAGAAAATAAGACTTTAGTTTTTATTTTCGCGCTAAAGTCGCTGTGCTAGCCGAAATTCTCCTCAAGTAAAGTTTAAAACGTGATCAATGCACAGAAGACTTGAACTCTGTCATAGAAATTATGTTTTATGAAATTAAGTTCAAAAAGAATTCCGGCGCCGAGTTGTCCTGTTCCGGAAATAAAGTAGTGCCCAGACGTCTGTGTCCTCTTCTGTCTAATTAGTGTTCACTCCTCGCGCAGCTACGACGAACTACCTTGGTTAAATCATTGCGGCGGCGAATATTGGAGAAAAATGTTGTTGTTCAACATTCACAGAGCTAACAAGTTGAAGTAAATTTAGTTGTAAGTTGTTCAAAGGTCAAGTCCAAAAGTTGTAAGTTTAGGCTTCGTTCCCGGTTGACAATATTTTATCTTTCCTAGGCTTGGCCTAGGCACTCCCGCAGGGTAAATTTCCTTCAGTAAAATCTTGTTCGGACGGTTGGGATTGCATTCGGACGGTTGAAAACGCGTTCGGACGGCTTTTCTTAACTATAACCAGTTTGGACGTTCGTACTCGCGCGCCGTCTCGGTTGCAGCGAATGACGCACTCCAGTTCCACGGAAATGCCACTTCGAATAGCTTGAATAGCAAAAATGAGCACCAAAATCACTCTAGATCAACAATCCCTTTTGAAATCGATGTTTCTCGATCGCTGTTGAATGAATTTTTGCACGAAATCCTAGATCGCATACGTGACCAAGACAGGTTGCAAAATTACTTTTTGCGGATGATTTGACTAAGCGATCAGCTGCGCATTCAAAAAGCGTTGCTTTTCGTCCAGACCGACTGACAACAGACGTAGCATCGCTTTCAGTTCGCACGGCTATAAAGACAAAATCAAGCGATTGCGGATCCAAACGATTGGCTCAGAAATGGATCGCGTTCCCCTCGACTTCTGCAAACGCGTGGCGGCGGCGTGGAAATGCTGCGAAGACGGCAGAGGTAGATGCCGCTGCGTCAAGCCTGTTTTCTCAGCTCGCAAATGGACGTTTGGACCCAAGGCGACATACGCTACTTTCGTTGTTGTTCCTTACGCGCATGGTGAATGGAGATACAACTTCCGCCTAGAGTCCAGAATCGACCTGACGATGAGCGAGTTGCAAGAGCATCCCAATATCAAGAATCTCCGGATTGATGCCATCCAAATCGACGGATTTTATGAAGCCGACAGATTGAAGCCTGTGAGCGACGTTGGGATGGAAAAACTCCTCAATTTCGTCTCCTTTCTGGCAAACGAGCCAAGTCTTTTCATTAACAGTAAAGAGACGAGCGAGTTTAGCTCTCCGGAAGACGCAATGCTCCTCATCTGGCTCGAAAAACGCTGCTTTTCGGATATTAGCTTCTGGTCATATCCTTCGGTGTTCGACCGACTGTTGGAAAATCAGTCTTCTAGGAGAATCTCCACAAACATCTATGTCGGTGAATTCATTGGAGACACTCAATTCCTTGCTGACCAGCTGAGATCAGGTCAGATGACGCAATTTCAAGCATATCACGTGTTGTTCTCTTCCGATGTGATGGAGGGAATCGTCCAGAGCTTCATCCGAAGCCCCAGAGAGAAGAAAGTAGATATTTATACTAGGTTCGATGACTCCACAGAGGGTCATCTGATGGAGATGGAGGAGGGAGGACTGTGCAGAAGAGTTGACGGAAAATTCATCTTTGAGAATCCGTTTCATCGCCTCCAAGTTTTGCGACCTTTTCTTTCTAGAGCTCTTTATGCTTCCGCGTGGAAGTGCGTCACTGCATGAAGTGGGAGTAGCTCAAGCTACACTCCAATTTATACTTCGCATCTGTTATCTTAATAGGCTAATAAATTATTTGTTAAATTCGCCTTTTCAGGCGCTATCAGAACAGAAGCTCATCATACGTAAGATAGCAAGCTAGACAGCTCTCCTGTCTGGTTCCCGTATCCTAGAAGTCTTGAAACAACAAGGATGCCGTAGCTCTATATACTCCTACAACGTCTTCAGCGGATCTCAATCGAATGCGCCAAAGCCTGTGCAATCCTTGTCAGTCTGCGTCTCTCGTTTCGCTCTCAAGATGGTCTCAGTAAGTTCACAACGACGGACAGGAGACGCGGCAGTTGGGCGACCTCAATAACTTTATTATCCAAAAACAGCTCACAACAATCAATACTTTGCGTCCCTTTGCCGCAAATCGAACACCGGCGGATAGAGGTTTGCAACAAGTTTCGTTTCAACGGAATCCACTCGAACAACTCCGTAGTACCGCGAATCAAACAGCCGCGTTGTCACCTTCCACCCACATGAATCCGTCGGGTACTCGATGTGTTTTCATGTTCTTCCACACGAGATCGCAGGGTCCGAGCGCAATCAGGCGCTTTTGCGTCCGAGAATCTTCGGGATCACAAAAGGAGTTAATTTGCCCGATTTTAAGCTCCTCTTTTGTGATTCTTTTCCGTAAAGCGATGGAGGTGGCAGCGGGCAGGGTCGGTAATTGCGATTCCCGTGCACTGAAGGAACCTCTTCGAAAAGCGGAACTTTTCCCCAGGACAATTCTTGGGTACCGAGAGGCGGGTTGATACTGGAAAGAAGGGTGCAGCGCTCCGTAAAACGACGTTAGTGAGGAGCTTACTCCAGACGGCGCGAATGAGGTGGCCGAATCGAGACAACATTTTCAGTTCGTCAAAAATGACGCCAAAACAATCGTTAAATAGTTTTTGGCCGCGAAAATTCGCGCTTATGTCAACCGTTGTTGCATTGCTTAGCGCGTACATCGTTACGCTTGCTGTTAAATAAGAATCGTTGGCATAGCAATTTAGTGCGAGAAAGCAACGCGTCTGATTATCAGTTTTTGCGGTAAGACAGGAAGGAGACAATCCACCGTCTGAAAATTTCTGAAAAATCTGAAAATCAAGTTTGCCATATGAAAATCTGTGTCCGAACGTTTGAAACATTGCAATCCAGAATGAAATCCGCGACGGACATCCAACTCAGCTGAGAAGGGAATGGTCTCAAATGGTAAGCGCAGATCGGACTCAAATTTGGCAGACAGGTGGCACCTGCCAGTAGATAAAAACACACAACTTTGTTGAAAAATGGACTTGTGAAACCTAAATCCAAATCGTAATTACTGACATGAAATTAACATTATTTTTCTCAACATAGATGTGTGCTTTTTTGCACCAAACGATTTGCCTCGACGAGCTGAGCACGATGAGCTATTGCATTCCCCATGCGATGCCTGAGCCTTAAGATTTTTGAAATTTTTGGTTTTTGGTTTTTTCCTTGCAAGAATCGGCGGCCATAACTCTTGATTTATTCCAAAGTGGAGGTGGAGGACATGGAGAAGTCAAACGTTCACTGTTAAAGATAGCACATTCGAGCTCGCACGTTGAATAACAGCGAACTTTGTTTCCAACGGGAAATGCTGCCACTCTGCAATCTAACTCGGCTACGCATGCGATCTGATTGCGCCTAAATGCGCCTGATTTTTTTTTAGCAAAATCTGTTCTCGAGAAGAAGTTCCCAAGGCTTTATTGTTTGAAATCGAAATTCGAATAGATTGAACAGTTTTGGAAAAGCACGAAAATGCATAAATACGCACAAAAATCACTCTGAATCAACAATGCCTTCTGAAATCGCTGTTTCTCGGCTGCTGTTGCATGAATTCGGGTGGAATGAAGCTTTGCGAACATCTCCTCGTGAGCATGTTTTGTTAAAATTAGCCCCAGATTGCATAGGTGACCAAGTCAGGTCGCAAAATGGCTTTTCCCGTTGAAAACTGACGGCGCTGTATGCATTCGGTGCGGCCGAGCCGGCGCGCGAATTTGAACGGATGCGGATGATTTGACTAAGCGATCAGTTGCACATTCAAAAAGCGTTGCTTTTCGTCCAGACCGACTGACAACAGACGTAGCATCGCTTTCAGTTCGCACGGCTATAAAGACAAAATCAAGCGATTGCGGATCCAAACGATTGGCTCAGAAATGGATCGCGTTCCCCTCGACTTCTGCAAACGCGTGGCGGCGGCGTGGAAATGCTGCGAAGATGGCAGACTTGGATGCCGCTGCGTCAAACCTGTTTTCTCAACTCTCAACTGGACGTTTCCCAAGGCGGCAAACGCTACTTTCATCGTTTTCCCTGACGCGCGTGGCAAATGGAGATACAACTTCAAGCTAGAGGGAATTTACATGACGATGAGCGAGCTGCTGGAGCATCCCGATATCAAGAATCTCCGGATTGATCTCATTCGAATCAACCGCAAGTATGTTTCTGACAGAATGAAGCCTGTGAGCGACGTTGGGATGGAAAAACTCCTCAAATTTGTCTCTTTTCTGGCAAATGAGCCTGCAATTTCCATTAGAAGTGAAGATGCGGGCGAGTTTAGCTCTCCGGAAGGCGCGATGCTCGTCCATTGGCTTGAACAACGCTGGTTTTCGATTATTGACTTCTGGACTTATCACTCCGCCTTCAACCGACTGCTGCTAAAGCAGACTTCAAGAAGAATCCCCACAAACATCCACGTCGTACTTGACAACAAAGACACTGCATTCTTTGCTGACCAGCTGAGATCAGGTCAGATGACGAAGTTCCGAACAATTGACATTACGTTCTCTTCCGATGTGATGGAGGGAATCGTCCAGAGCTTCCTCCGAAGCCCCAGTGAGAAGAAAGTCGATATTTATGCTCACTTTGATGACTCCACAGAGACTCTTTTGATGGAGATGGAGGAGAGAGGATTTTGCAGAAGAGTTGACGGAAAATTCATCTTTGAGAATCCGTTTCATCGCCTCGAAGTTTGGAAACCTTCTCCTTCTCATTCTTTTTTTGCTTCCGCGTGGAGGTGCGTCACTGCGTGAAGTCGGAGTAGCGCAAGCTACATTGTAATTTATGCATCTGTTAATAAATCATGTGTTATCGCCATTTTGTTGTTGAAAATCGCCTTTGCTCCGTGGTAGTTGATCAAACGATTACTCACCGGTCGGAATTGCCGACGTGTTGGAAACCTTGGACGTCCAATTTACAATGTTAACAAACGGCCAAATGTCCAAATTAATGCTTGACGGGTGTTTAATAGATTAGCAAAGTGTATCTATGCCAGGACTGCCAATCATGCCCACTCGGTAGGCTGAACAACTAGAGTATTCAACCTATGCAGAGCTATTTTCCGTAGTCTTAAACCTAGTTCTCAGGTTTACCGGGCTTGCTAGGGCGTTGCAGACTGCGTGCCAAGCTCCGCTTAAGCATGCTTTAGGGTGCTTTGCTAAGTTTTTGACATGCCAAACTTTGAAGAACAAAGCACCTGCGACGACTTGGTCTTTCCAACCTTTTCTCTTCCAGTTTGTTGCCAACCTGTTGCATTTGTTGCTTTTCGAAGGCAATTCGGTGAGCTGAGCTTTTCTCTGGCTATTTTCAGCCGTTTCACGTAATTCTGATTGAAATAGTCCCGAACGATCCAGGAAAGAATTGTAGCCGATCGACTGAGAAAAGCAAAAAAAAAAACGATGTCGCGAGGAACTTTCATACCGTCAGAATCAGGTAAAACGGCCGGAAATAGCCAGAAAAGAGATATTGACGGCAGGCGCAGGCGTCTTGCGCTATAAAAAATAGCGCAAGACTGGAGTGTCCTATGAAAAATGTGTTTTCACCATCGAGGTCGCAAGGGTGATCTATCATCACGATCACGATGGTGAAATCAGTTTTTTCATAGGACGCTCCTGTCTTGCGTTAAAAGAAATATGGCGCAACGGAGGTTTACCAGAAAAGTGAAGGTGGGTACAATCCACTCGAACTGCTTTACATGCTACATCAGCCATTTTGAGACCAGATACGCTGTTTCAAACGAATCCCGGACAAAATGTCCAAAATTGAAAAATTTGTGCCAAGTGTGGTGTTATAAAGTTTTTTTTAACCAAAATAACATTTGATCCAGGCTTTTGTGAAGGCTTGGCTCTCAAGTAAGCTTATTTTTCAGGTCTGCTGTCTCATACAAAGTCTTTTCTAGCAAATTATGATTTTAGTAATTTTTTTGGACATTTTGACTTTGGACAGGACACGGTTCCCAACACAAACGGACACGATAAACTTTCCCAACTTTTTCGAAGAAAGCGCGAAAAACCGCCCCGAACATGACCAAATCGAGTGGAAACCAATTTTTCAAAAATGACGGAAGCGGTGACGGACTTTTCAACGCTCGCCGTCATTTTGACGGTGACGGCTAACTTACACACACAGGGACGGTGACGGAGGACTGGTTATATACGTTACTGTTGGCTGTTGACCGCGTATGGTCATACGAGGTGTCGGGTCCCAGCACGATCACCCTGCAGTGATACTCAGCCTGAGTATCATTAGGCCAACGTCGATTGCAAGGCAGCAAGTCGACCAGTGTTTGTTATTGTTTTGTTTGTTACGTGTTTGACGTTTGTAAATACAAAGTTTAATTACCCAAATTTGAGGTCCCACAGTTATCACCCCCTGTCGTATCGCTCCCTCCACCTGAGGATACTACAGTTACTTTAGCCAAAAATGTATGAGAAACAAAAGAAAAGCACATAGACCGAAAAACAGCCTATTTTCCACAGCACTAAAATGCGGTCTATGGTGGAAATTTGAGCCATCTTCCCGTGCCGCAAAAAGCAATGCGAAAATCGTAACTACTGTACTCTCGAAAATCAATGATTTCGCCGTGGGACAACAGGGATGAAGTTTCGATCTTGCTCAAAACCGCGTTTTTCGGGGGTTTTATGTGAATCTGATGCTTCCCACATGCTTCTCGTACTCGATTTACCCTAAATTGAGCACGAGAAGCGCGTTTTTGAGGAAGATCGCCACTTCATCCATGTTGTCCCGCGGCGAAATCATTGATTTTCGAGAGTACAGTAGTTACGATTTTCGCATTGCTTTTTGCGGCACGGGAAGATGGCTCAAATTTCCACCATATTTGGGTCCTGAGGTGGCGACGGTAATCGGTTTTCGGGAGCTGATGCGCCAAAAGTATGTTCTTTTCTTGGTATTGCTCAACTTTCGTCCCCAAATTTGGCTCTTTTCCAGCGAAGCGATGCAATCCTTCCACGATCGTGGCTATGCGGTGCGTGTGGAATCCACACACGCATCGCTTCAGAATCCATTAACGTTCTCCTCTTCCCATCTCGCCTGCATCACCGCCTACACTCCCGCACTCAATGGAATCAACTCAAAGACGTTCTTCGAGCATGTGCAATGTTGGCTGCAGTCGTTGGGTGCACTGGCCTGCTCTTACGCTTCGTAACCAAGTCACACGGAAAATCGATCGCGTGCATCATTGACCGAAAGAAGATTGGCGTGACGTTCGCGGACGTCGCCGGCTGCGAGGAAGCGAAGCTCGAGATTATGGAGTTTGTCGATTTTCTCAAGAATCCCGAGCGGTACAAGAAGCTCGGCGCCAAGGTGCCCAAGGTAAGAGTAGACGACTCGCAGCATGCGGAAGCCTAATTTCAATTTACAGGGAGCAATTCTCTACGGGCCTCCTGGAACAGGCAAGACGCTCCTCGCAAAGGCAATGGCCGGCGAAGCTTCTGTCCCCTTCATTAGCGCGAGTGGCTCTGAATTCGTCGACCAGTACGTCGGTGTGGGACCGTCGCGAGTGCGCGATCTCTTCGCGACAGCAAGGCGCAAGGCTCCATGCATCGTTTTCATCGATGAAATCGATGCAATCGGCAAGAAACGCGGAGATTCGCGTTGTCAAGAGTACGATAACACTGTGAATCAGCTGCTCACAGAGCTGGACGGTTAGTCGCTTCGACCACACACACCGAGATCCTCATTTTCACTGATTTACAGGCTGCAACAACGGAAAGTCAACGGTGATTGTGATCGCGGCCAGTAACCACACAAAGGACCTGGATAAGGCGCTGTTGAGGCCTGGGCGTCTGAACAGACACATCGACGTCGAGTTGCCGGACATCAAAGGTCGCGCCTCAATCTTCGAAGTCCATTTGGCGCCGTTGGAAGCAGCGATGGAGAAGAAGGCGCTGGCGAAGAAGCTAGCGGCGCAAACGCCCGGATTCTCCGGCGCCGACATTGCAAACATCTGCAACGAAGCGGCGGTGTTGGCGGCGCGGGAATCGTGCGACCAAATCGTCGCAAAACACTTTGATCAAGCGATTGATCGCGTGGTCGCCGGAATGGCGCGAAAGCAGATCCTTCAGCCTGAAGAGAAGCGAACCGTCGCTTATCATGAGGCCGGTCACGCGGTGGCTGGCTGGTTCCTGGAGCACGCTGAGCCGCTCGTTAAGGTGACCATAGTCGCCAGAGGCAATGCGCTCGGATACGCGCAGTATCTCCCGCAGGAGGACAAGCTGCTCAACAAGGAGCAGTTGATGGACCGGATGAGTGTCTTGATGGGTGGTCGTGTGGCGGAGGAGTTGTTCTGCGGACGAATTACTACAGGCGCGCAGGATGACCTGCAGAAGGTTACCGCGATGGCTTATGAACAGGTAGGTTTTGATGATTTTTGGTGATTTGGACCACACGCGTTGGTTTATGAGCTTGAATTGAGGAACAACAAAGAGCCCAAAGAGCCCGCTTGTAGACAAACTCGTATTTCTGTCATTTTCAGGTCAAAACATACGGAATGAGCGCAAAAATCGGTCCACTCTCATTCACCGCATCCAGCTGTTACTCCGCAGCCACAGCTCAGCTAATCGACAATGAAGTCCGAGAATTAGCACAGGCAGCGATGGATCGCGCTCGCAAATTGTTGAAGACAAAACGCGGGGAAATTGAAAAAATCGCCAAAAGGCTCCTGGAACGAGAAGTGCTCCACAGAGAGGAGATGACCGAGCTGCTCGGAGCGCGGCCTTTCGCTGAGAAACACACCTACGAGGAGATTGTGGGTGCCGCGGATGGCGCGTAAGGAGAGCGAGAGAGAGGAGAGAGTGATAGTTTATCGATAAATGAGTTTTATTGTGAGAATACAGACAGACTTGAAAGCAAAATCACCCCAAAATGATCTCAGATTAATCTGAAATTTCGGCTAGCCCCACTAATTCGGCCTTGGTGAACACAATGCTGAAATCAGAATTTTTGTAGGATTGCTCAGTCTTCATCTGTCAAATTTTAGCTTAAGCTTAGTGGTCCCGACACGATTTCATTTTGTTGCATTGCGTGCACTGACTGCGGATTGTGAAGTTGGCTATTTTAAGCTTAGCAGCTTTGGATCGCGCCAGCTGCTGGAGAGTATACGTGAGGAAATTGAAAAAATCGCCAAAAGGCTCCTGGAACGAGAAGTGCTCCACAGAGAAGAGATGACCGAGCGGCCGGGAGCCGGGAGTCATTCGCTCAGAAGCAGACCAATCAGGACTTTGTGGGTGCAGTGGACGGTGCAAGAGCGTGAGAAATTGTGCTTTGTTGTGATAATATGCGAGAGATTTTAACCGCAATTGTCGCCCTTTGCAACACGAGAATGCAGCACCTGAAGTTTGAGAATTGCGCAGAATATATCTTCTCAAAGCACTCTGTGTTCAGTGACCGTCTCAATACGGGGTAGTGAGTTCACTGATCAGAGTCACTACTAGTGACTCTGATCAGTGAACTCACTGAAACACAAGGCCGCAATTGTCGATGTTGCCCATTGTGAAGAAGTCGGAGTAGCGCAAGCTACATTGTGAATCTGTTGCATTTTGAGGTTAATATAATATCCCCATTCCTACTATAAACCAATAGCGAACTATTTGTCTGTCCGTCAGTATGTTTGTGTGTCACACGCAAACACCTTCGAGACCCAAACTCGAAACGATTTGCCTGATCATCAATGAGATGTCTTAAAATGTTTTCATTTGTAAAAGTAGATCTTCGTTCGTGGGTCTCGAAGCGATTTGCCTGAATATCAATGAAATGTTTTGAATTGTAAAAGTAGGTCAGTGCAGGTGGGTCTCGCAACGATTTGCCTGAACATCAATGAATTGTTTTCAAATGTTTTCATTTGTAAAAGTAGGTCAGTGCAGGTGGGTCTCGCAACGATTTGCCTGAACATCAATGAATTGTTTTCAAATGTTTTCATTTGTAAAAGTAGGTCAGTGCAGGTGGGTCTCGCAACGATTTGCCTGAACATCAATGAATTGTTTTCAAATGTTTTCATTTGTAAAAGTAGGTCAGTGCAGGTGGGTCTCTCAACGATTTGCCTGAACATCAATGAATTGTTTTCAAATGTTTTCATTTGTAAAAGTAGGTTTGGGCTGGTGGGTCTCGAAGCGATTTGCCTGAACATCAATGAATTGTTTTCAAATGTTTTCATTTGTAAAAGTAGGTTTGGGCTGGTGGGTCTCGAAGCGATTTGCCTGAACATCAATGAAATGTTTTCAAATGTTTTGAATTGTAAAAGTAGGTCAGTGCAGGTGGGTCTCGCTTATCAATGAAATGTTTTCATGTTTTAAAGTACGTTTGCGCTGGTGGGTCTCGCAATGATTTGTATTTTTTTTAAATATTTTTTACATTTTGAACGCGCAAATATTGAAAAATTGGATTATTCGCAAACGTTCACTAGATGCAATGAAAAATTGGACCAAAGCGTTTTTTTTTTCAAAACTGTTTTTCATATATCAATGTTGGTGAAAAATGGAGCATTTGGAAGTGTTGGAGGCTAGGTAAATTGTTGCGCTGTCCCAATACACCAAAAATGGAGCATTTTGAAGTGTTGGAGGCTAGGTAAATTGTTGCGCTGTCCCAATACACGAAAAATGGAGCATTTTGAAGTGTTGGAGGCTAGGTAAATTGTTGCGCTGTCCCAATACACGAAAAATGGAGCATTTTGAAGTGTTGGAGGCTAGGTAAATTGTTGCGCTGTCCCAATACACGAAAAATGGAGCATTTTGAAGTGTTGGAGGCTAGGTAAATTGTTGCGCTGTCCCAATACACGAAAAATGGAGCATTTTGAAGTGTTGGAGGCTAGGTAAATTGTTGCGCTGTCCCAATACACGAAAAATGGAGCATTTTGAAGTGTTGGAGGCTAGGTAAATTGTTGCGCTGTCCCAATACACGAAAAATGGAGCATTTGGAAGTGTTGGAGGCTAGGTAAATTGTTGCGCTGTCCCAATACACGAAAAATGGAGCATTTGGAAGTGTTGGAGGCTAGGTAAATTGTTGCGCTGTCCCAATACACGAAAAATGGAGCATTTGGAAGTGTTGGAGGCTAGGTAAACTGTTGCGCTGTCCCAATACACGAAAAATGGAGCATTTGGTCCCAAATTCCCGGTGACTTTTCAAACAATTTAAAAAAACGCCAATTTTTTTTTTAGAATTTTCATACGAAAACACACATACGAAAATGCAAATAATTTCATATGAAAATGCATTTTTTCGTTAAACTACGTTTCGTCTGAAAGAAATCATAGAACTCATAGGTCCTAGTCCCCCTATATAATAAGCGCAAACCAACGGTATGTTTGTGTGTGTGTGTGTCTGTGTGTTTTCCGTCCGCACCGGCGTCATTCGAGACGTTGAAACGACCGGTCGTTCAGAAAACGCAACACAAAAGAGACGACATCACTCGGCGTCGAACTCAGACACCGCGCACAAC
The DNA here is from genome assembly GCA_007213375.1 of Steinernema feltiae. NCBI lineage: Eukaryota > Metazoa > Nematoda > Chromadorea > Rhabditida > Steinernematidae > Steinernema > Steinernema feltiae. The sequence goes on from MQUG01000044.1 coordinate 79,957, forward strand.
AGACTAACGCACTGCCAATGAGCCACCGCGCGCACGTCTTCGATGCGTTGCAATGAGTATAGATGTCCGGTGTCTCATTTTGCGACGAAGCGGTTGTTTCTCGGCGAGAAGCAAAGGTGAGTAACGCATCAAAGTGGAATGCCATGGAAATCAAGTCAGTTTTCGAAAGTGCGCTATTATGTGCAAATATGAAAGCTATCGTAATGAACATTTTGCGCGCGCTCTTTCAGTATTCAAAATTCAGGAAAGTTTACAATCACAGTTAACTAAAAGCGCGGTTCGCGCGCGCTTCAGCGTTTATTTTATAATAAAAATTTTATAATAAAATAAAATATAAATTATTTTGTGCTTTTTCAGTGGATTGTTTCATTGGACTACATGACAGAGCCGCCTTTGCTAGATGGTTCAGACTCGCCAGCACTCGTCCGATGGCCGGTCGGAATTCCCTACCCGCGGCCGGAGGCAAAGCGAAGCAAGTCTGCGCGAGGCGATACGGGGTAGTGACTCTGATCAGTAAACACAAGGCCACAACTTCAAATCCCACTAGAGAGTCAATTTAGTTATCGGCTCAAAACGTACAAAACTCCTCCACAATTCGCAAGTAGAGTCTGATTTTGCGTTTGCTTCAGCAAAAGTCAGCCATTCAATTCAAGCATGCGTTGCTTTTTGTCCAGAGAAAATTTCCAAGCAGGACCAGTTGGACGCGATTCCTATTGCATCGCTTCTAGTTCACACATTAGAAGACTATACAGACAAATCGAGCAATTGCGGATCCATACTATTGGCTCGGAAATGGATCTCGTTCCCCTCGACTTCTGCGAACGCGTGGCGGCAGCGTGGAAATGCTGCGACTCCGTTAGATGCCGTTGCGTCAAGCCTGTTTTCTCAGCTCGCAACTGGACGTTTCCCAAGGCGACAAGCGTTGCTTTCAACGTTTTCCGTGACGCGCGTGGCGGATGGAGATACAACTTCTTCCTAGAGTCCAGAATCGACATGACGATGAGCGAGTTGCTGGAGCATCCCGACTTCAAGAACATCCGGATTAATTCCATTCGAATCTACGCTCATTATGCCACCGACAGATTGAATCGTGTGAGCGACGTTGGGATGGAAAAACTCCTCAAATTCGTCTCCTTTTTGGCAAATGAGCCACGAGTTTCGATTACCAGTCGAAATGCGAGGGAGTTCAGGTCTCCGGATGGCGCTCTGCTCCTCAGCTGGCTCGAACAACGCTGGTTTTCGATTATTGAGTTAAGGACTTATCACTCCGCCTTCAACCGACTGCTGCAAAAGCAATTTTCAAGAAGAATCCCCACAAACATCTTTGTCCATAGAGTCACTGAAGACACTGAATTCCTTGCTGACCATCTGAGATCAGGTCAGATGACGCGAGTTCAAGCACATTGCAGTGAGTTCTCTTCCGATGTGATGGAGGGAATCGTCCAGAGTTTCCTCCGAAGTCCTAATGAGAAGAAAGTAGATGTTTGTGCTAGGTTCGATGACTCCACAGAGGGTCATTTGCGCGAGATGGCGGAGGGAGGATTGTGCAGAAGAGTTGACGGAAAATTCATCTTCGAGAATCCGTTTCATCGCCTCCAAGTTTCTAATTCTGATGCTTCTGTGTGGACGTGCGTCTCTGTGAAATCGGAGTAGCGCAAGCAACATTGTGAAGCAAGTCTTCGTGGGGCGATACAGTGAATAACACTCTGTATCTGCACTTTAATAAAACATTCCGGGACAGAGAAGCTAAAAACTCTTTTTACGAAAATCAAATCGAGCCGGTTAACGGGCCATTTTGAAAATCGCACCGGCTCGTTAACAACATCTGCTTATCGAGCTCGATTTCCGGCTTCACTGGTGGAGCGCATCACATGTTTACGCAGAAGTCTCCGAACAGCAACGCTGTAGCACTCCTAAACGTCTCCAACACAAATCAACAAGATTGTGGTCGAGCTTATGGGTCGTCATCTCTCTTGTTCCAATGAAGCACAAGGCAATGCGAGGCAAGTCGCCGTCGGGCGATACGGGGTAGTGACTATGATCAGTAAAAACAAAGCCACAGGTTCAAATCCCACTGGGGAGTCCATTTATTTATCGAGTCAAAACGTACACATTGGCGCCAAAAGTCAGACAAAAGCAAACAACGTCTTGCGATTGCTGTTTAAATTCAAAAAGCAATAAATCGCTCCTTTTCCGCTTTTCAAGATGAGAGCGTTTGACTGCGCGCCCCTCAAATACGAGAACAACGACGAGAGACGGGAAGTAGGTGGTGGTTGCATTACCATATGCTTTAATCGCGGGTAGTAGAGCTTGAAGGAGCGCCGTTCTTCCTCAGTGCACGGCGTGAATCCGAGATCCGGAGTCGTCTGCTGTTCACTCCAGATCAGTTTTCCTGCCATCGACGACGCGTTCTCTCTCCAGTCGGTGATGATTTTGTGCAGACTCAATTCAGATAGATTCAAAACGCTCGCAGAGTAGAACTGTTCTTGTTTCAACAGAGTCAGCAGTGCATTCACAGTTTCATCGCGATGGCTGTTGTGCTTAAACAGGGCAATATGTAGAGTCTTCTTCCGCACCAGCTTCTTCACGAGATTCGGAAAATGGGCGCGTACTTCTAGTAAGGAGCAACATTGAATCGAGCCGATCGAATTCTCGAGTTCCTCGCTCATATTTGAGGTCCGCAAAACGACAATGACGTGTTTGCCCCGTGTGACCTCCGAAAGCTCCTTCAACGCTGCCGGATCGGTGGAATATTCGTCGTTTTCGGCAGAAACGGCGACCATCGTGTAACGATCGTGCTTTCTACTGACATTCTCGATAGCGAGCGGGCGACCGTTCTCCCACCTGCAGTAGCAGTGATACTGCAGGTCGTAGAATCGACCGTCTACCAAGCGAACGCTACGAAACGCCGTTTTTTGGACGAAATCAGCTGCAATATGACCTGAAATTCCCGATAGTTCGCGGCTAGCGGACGTGGTATGAGCGCAAAGCTTGTGGAAGAGCTGTTCGTAGAAGAGTGCTGGGACGTCATTCATGGCTGTCGATTCAAAGTTACATGGATTTCGCGTCGATCGCCGGGTTGTACATATGGGCTTTAGGAAGCGATGCGACTGCATCTGCGATTCGCAACTAAAACAAGTTCGGCGCGCGAATGGTTTGAAATTCGTGGTGAGACTAAAAGGATAGCTCTATGAATTCCAAAAAAAAAAAGAAAAAAATCTAAAAAATTGAGTCCCGTGCCGAAAATAAATAAATGAATCACCGTTTTAAAGACGTGACTATCAAAAACATCTTCTGTCAACGAAATTTCGATTTTTGTCCTCTTTTTTCGATATGCACAAAAAGTATCGGATGAAATTTTTAAATTCGGCTTGAGACACGAGGAATGTAATCTTGAAATTGGAAAAATTTCGAGGTGTCAAGTTGAGAATTATTTGTACACTATTCTTTGACATTGACAATCGCATCAATAGCGTTTTAGGCCTTCATTTAGGTGCTTCCTTAGGGTCCCACGTCTTGCCAAGGCTTGTTTTAAGAGAAATTACGTCGATAAATTCCGGTCAAAACTTTTACCGTATTCGAATGTGCGAAATCCGCAAAAAAATGTGCGAAAATCAACTGCGAAAATCTCCAAACCCTTTCACTCCATTTTCTTGTCTATCGCTCTCCGTTTACTCTCCGACGATGGAGTCGGTGAGCTCTGATTTCGTGAAGGAAGTATGCTGCTACCTCACCGAAGGCTCCCGGAGCTTCCTGGCTGATGCTGCGTCGCACACCATCTGGTTCCGTCAGGTTCGCTGGCTTCGCGAACGAACGATCAAGCTGCGACTGCACTTCTCCATCAACTGCGCCGCTCTACAGTACAAACTCTTTGATTTCTACACGAAGAAGCAGATCAACGCGCGAGATCTTGTCGAATCGAGCTATTTTGTCGCGTTCCAACAGATCGACGTCGATTCCACCGAGGAGTCGTTGCAGAACGCCGATATGAAGCCGTTGTTGCAGTTGCAGAAACGCGTCTCAGGACCGGTGCTATTCGTGGACATCTCGGATTCGATTGTCTCCACAAATCCGACTCTAAAGGGCTTCTTCGCTACCGTATTCGGCATCAAAGATTTGCGGATCACGTGGAGCGAGAGCATCGAACAGGAGCTCATCAAGATGCTCTTCGATCGTAGCTACAACTACTCGGCGCAGAAGGTCGTCTTCCCGACCGCCTGTATTCCCCTCATAGGCGACTTCTACAAGAACGCAATGTTCTCGAATATGACGCTGAAAATCAGTGAAACTGGCGCGGAGGCGTACAACCAACTCGTATTCGAGATCATCGATTGGTGGACGCGTCGAGCGCCCGATGGACGACAAACGCATATGAGCGTCTCGCTCGATATCGCGCAGCTCAGGGAGATGTTCCCCGCGTTGCACTATCAGCAGAAAGAGGCGCCCACAGCCTGGAGGACCAATCAAATCCGGATCGAGAATCACTTGTTCAGACATCCGAGAAGCAAGAGCGATTTGTTGATGGTGTCGAAGGCGATCGATGATCCGCCGTTTTTGTATTTGAATTTTGGGTTTTGTTGAATAAATCGATGTGCGTGAAATCCACATCAACAGTGGACTGTAGTATCAACGTGTGTGGTCGTTAATCGACTTGTTTGACCAGAAATTACTTTTTTTTTGGCTTTAAATCAATCTGTGTGGCTCTATTTTGACACGTGTGCTCCAAAAATCGACCTGTATGGTCCTAAATTGACCTGTGTCGCTCTAAATCGACCTGTGTGGCTCTATATTGACCTGTGTGGCTGTAAATTGACATGTGTGCTCTAAATCGACTTGTTTGGCTCTATTTTGACGCGTGTGCTCCAAAATGGACTTGTGTTTTTCAAAATTAAACCAATGTGGCCATAAATCAACTGCCTTGACTCTAAATCGATGTGTGTGTTCCGAAAATTGACCTGTGTGGTCCTGTATCGACGCCTTAGATCTGAATCTACAAGAGCTCCGTAGTCGATGTGCATGGCCACAGATCAACATGTACAGCAACGTGTGTGTTCGTTCAAATAGATTCCAAGTCCAAGCTTCGCTGAATCTTTGTTACACATTCCTTATCAGCCAAACTAATCGCTTCGTTCTGTACAGTGTACGGTAGTCTCCAAAAGTTGAATATAATCTCTTTACTCTTTACAGAATTATGCACATCAATCTGCCCAACAAATACGATCATATAAGTAGAAGAAGAAGAAGAATCTCGCGACGATAAATGGCACTTTGAAGACGATTCCTAACACATTCGCGCAAATTGACGACGACGAAAGACACAAATTCACAGCACAGTTTTGTAGTTGATTGTTTTTGGGTTGGTTAGAGATGGTAGGGTGGTATACGGTAGTAGCAGCACAAAATAGTAGAAAAACCCGTAGCTTTATACAAACAAGGCCACACACGAAGAAGAGTTGTTGATTGATGGGTTTCGGGAGGAAGGCAGAGACGAGATAAGGCACACAGAGACATACAGGCGCTGCACGATTACGGTAGCGAGTGTGGAGTAGTACGGGGGATAGAAGAGGACACTTAGGTGGAGTGATTAGATTACGGTAGCTGAAATCACAGAGTTACAGTATGACAACGCCGTTAATGCAGAGTCGCCTCCTCACCATTCCGATTAGAAGAAGCGTGTGTTGGGTTACGGTAGATTACGGTATGCGGTGGCGGCGGCGGTGGCGGCGGTTAGGTGCTCGTCTTGCCGGCGGCCGACGCCTTGTAGGGATGGTCGCGGCTGTGGCCCAGCGCACGCCGTTGGCCGCCGAGGATCGCGCCTAGAGAGATTAACGGTTAGCTGCGGCGAGCTCAGCGATAGATCACCCCGGATTACGGTAGTGTGTAAGAGAAGAGCAAGAGCGGAGCGGAGAGAGAGTGAAAGGTGGTGAAAATTTGGATTTTAGCACAAAAAACACTCAAGTTAGTCCACAATTTTGTAGGAAATAACCATAAATATCTTTATTTGGCACCTGGGAAATCACATCGGTTGTTCAGAGATCAAGCACACGTTCTGCTGTGTTGGGAGGGTTGGTTTGGAATGTTTCTCGGTATGGTATGTACAAATGAGGAGGAGAATAAATTAGAGGCGAAAAATCAATGATGAACGATCAACTGACCCGCTTGCGAGATGTCGATGCCGCTGGCGGCCGCATTCGCTGCCGCAACCGCTGCCGCGTAGTCACCGAGGTAGGGTGACGCGGCAGCCGACGCGCCCATTAGCGCAGCGACGTACTGTTGTTGCGCTTGCACCGCCGCTACGGAAACTGGCGCTGTCTGGTAGCCGTTGATCGGGTCGTAGTGCATCGAGCTGAAATGCGCACTTAAATCGGACGTATTGCCGGCTCACGGGGGCGAAAATCGACGTTTCGGCGCCTAGCGCACAGACTCAGCTTTCACAAACTTACTTCAACATCAACTGTTGGTACTCGATCGCGGCGGAGGGATTCGTTGCGGGATTGGGGACACCGGCAGCGAGCTGATTCGACTGCATTTGAGCGGCGAGCGCTGCGGCGACGTTCGCCGCAGCCGAATTCTGACCGTTTCGTTGTGGGGACATGATGATCGGCGCGCCGGCGAGATTCGGCGAGCGGATTGCGCCGCTGGGGAGCTGCTGGAGTGTGGGGGTGAGGAGACGCTGGTTGGCGGCCGCGTTCTCGAGCAGCAGGAGTTGTTGCTTGTTGGTGGAGGAGGCTACGGCGGCGGCGAGTTGTGCCGCTGTCGCCTGTTGACCCGAGTTACGGAACGTTCCGTTGATGATCGCGAGCTCCATGAGCTGCTTGCGCTTCAGTTCGTCTTCGCCTTCGGGCTGAAATCGATTTGTGTGGTTATGGAGATGGTAAAGGGTTGTTTGAGAGAATCGATGTGTGTGGTCCTAATTGTGTGTTTTGTCTGGTATTGTCTGTTGTCTGTACTTGTCTGTTTTTGTCTGATATTGTCTGTTTTGCTAAATTCGACGTGTGTGGTCCAATTTTAAGACCATTTCTTGTCTTGTGTCTCGTCAAAAAACGACTTTTAGGGCTCTAAGAGTGTAAACCACAACAAAGTGCAATTTCTTCACTTACCGCTGGCACAAGGAGCTTCCTAACCTGCTCCACCGCTCGCTTGATCTTCACTTCACACCTATTAGGAGTGTCTTCACATTGAATCAGCACGTGGAGCTCCTCGGAGAGATGCTCCCAGTTCGCTTTGCCTCGATTCATCTCCTCCTGCAACAACCTTACAATCTACCGTAATCTCTCCTCATCACAAACCTTCTTCTTGTCTCTCATCGAGCCTTTGCCGCGCACCATAATCTTGCAGCCGGTCTCCTGCTCGAGCTGCTTGGCGGTCATTCCGCGAGGACCCAAAATTCGTCCAACAAAGTTGTAATCCGGATACTCTTTCGCCGGCACGAACACCTTCTCCGTTACCGTAACCACTTCGCCGTTCGGATCCGGTAGCACCAGCGCTTCTTTGATGAAATCGGTTTGAAAGAGCGTCACGCGCACTTTGTTGATTTCTGCAAGTGCGAAAAGTCTCAGATTACGGAGCCACTTGACCAGAGGTGAGAAGAGGGTTTGCGCAAACAGGGAGGAAGCGAGGTGGAGATGCTGAGAACGCGCTGCGCTTACCGTCATCGGCGAGTCGCTCCAGATGATGGAACACATTAGGGAATGCGGCCAGTTGCTTTTTGTCCTTCAGCAGCTGCGTGAGGTAGTCGATCGTGTAGGTGGTGTTGTTGTTCGTCACCGCTGGGTTATTATTGTTCATCGAGGTGGAGGAGATGGGCATTACGCCGTTGGAGGCTGTTAAAAGCGTTCCTGAAACGAAAAATATGAGTATTGAGGACCACACACGTCGATTTATGCCTCTCACAGACGGCTTTTTCCTCAAAAATCGCTTTGTTCAAGACCGAAACGAGCTACCGTAATCGCATAGTTTTTACCCTACAAAATTGTGGACTAACTTGAGTGTTTTTTGTGCTAAAATCCAAATTTTCACCTCCTTTCACTCTCTCTCCGCTCCGCTCTTGCTCTTCTCTCACACACTACCGTAATCCGGGGTGATCTATCGCTGAGCTCGCCGCAGCTAACCGTTAATCTCTCTAGGCGCGATCCTCGGCGGCCAACGGCGTGCGCTGGGCCACAGCCGCGACCATCCCTACAAGGCGTCGGCCGCCGGTAAGACGAGCACCTAACCGCCGCCTACCGTAATCTACCGTAACCCAACACACGCTTCTTCTAATCGGAATGGTGAGGAGGCGACTCTGCATTAACGGCGTTGTCATACTGTAACTCTGTGATTTCAGCTACCGTAATCTAATCACTCCACCTAAGTGTCCTCTTCTATCCCCTCTTCCTACCGTACTACTCCACACTCGCTACCGTAATCGATCAGCGCCCTCGTCTCTGCAAACCCTAAATTCTTCGTGTGTGGCCATGTTTGTATTCAGCTTCGATCTACTTGGTATCGATCGATTGGAGACAAAACAGACTGACCGAACATGAGAAATTTCTCAATTACAACGCCATGTTTACAAAATTGCTCAAATCAAACGTCCGATGTTTTGATCGCGCTCCCGCTGCCAAATTAGCGAATTTCGCAATCAACCCTCGTCGTCCTACCTTCTGTACCAAAGCGGCAGCAAAAACCCTTCGGAATTCAGGTCATCCACCTCTCCCGCGCGTTCAAGGGTTTAATTAGATTAATTTCATCGATAAGAGATCGTCAACTCACCGTTTGCGCCTTGAAGCACCGCTGCGAGGTCGCCGTTGAGCATGGCGCTCACGTCCTGAGCTGCTTGATGCTGCTGCTGATGATGATGATCGAGATGTACTGTACCGCCGTGTGTGGTCAACGCTGCCGTACTGGTGGTCGCCGGCGGGGAATTCTGAAATTTGACGATTAGCAATTGAAGCAAATGAGGTGCGCGGGGCGCGCGAGAGGCGCTACTGCCGCTGATGACAACTAGTACATAATTTCAAGGTTGTTAGGGGGTGCACGCAGCCGCCGCCGCCTTCGAGCTGCGCGAAGAGGAAGACGACCGTCGCCGGTCATCAAAAAATTTGTAAACACAACGAGCGGGCAAACACGTTAACCCGTCGCGCGCTCGCTGGCGCGCACGGTGAGTAAAGTTGGTAGTTCTAAGGTGGAGGAGAAGGACTTCTGAGAGGAGAGCGAGTGTAAACACGATTAGGGAGAGGAAGAGGAAGAGGAGGAGGAGGTGGATGAGTTAGCCACCGTTGACGCGAGTGACGCGCGGGAGGGAGAGGCGCTCTTATTAAGAAGAAGCACTTTGCGAGGACAACTGTAGTCTCGTGTTTGTGCAAGCTTAAGGACATTGGTAAACGGTGGTAATGAACGGAGGTTGCTTGTAGGGGGCTATTTTGGGAAATTTGCGGTTGTTTAGAAGGCTGAAACTACGGAATTATGTTTTGGCCCGAATTTAATGGTTTGAAGCGAAATGACCGAACGTGTGATTTTTATGGAAATGCGGTTTTAGCTGAAAATTGGTGTTTTTTTAACTAGGACCGAACGTATGAGATTTGAAAATATGTTGAAGTTGACGTTTCAAAATTTGTCATAATGATTTTTGGTTGAACAAAATGGCATAAATCAACGTGTGTGGTCGTCTCAAAAAAGCGCATTTTGTCTGAAAAATCAATAATATCATAAATTCCACGCGTGTGGTCCTGTTAAGTAAGGTTTTGGGACTGCAAACAAGCAATTAAAATTTGATTAAAGTCGATTGTTTGGTTCTATATTGCATCGTTTAAACGATTTCTTAATCCTACTGTAGCTGCAGAAAATTAGCATAAATTTTGAAATTTTCGTAAAAAAATCAGTCTCTTAAAACGATTGACGAACGTGCGACATCTCCGAAAGCCTGAATAACCGCCTGAAAAATGCCAATTTGATTTTAATCATAAAGGAAGCCAAGCACCTAGCCGAACATATGAAATTTCGCCCTCTTTCTCACTCTATAAACACAGAACTACCAGTTCTGTGTCAGCTAATAAAACCCAATCTGAAGAGCACCCCGAGCCAACCGTGACCACCACCACCTATTGCTGCTGCAGATCACTCTGTATTGATTGCGGGCAGGAACCTGCCGCTAGCGACCAGCCGCAGGGGTTCACACGTAAACAAGCGCGCCACGTTTTCCTGTTTTGTTTCAATCGTCACCACTCACTACAATGAATATAGTGGGGATTACGGTAGTTGCTGAGCACACATTACCAAGTCTGGCCGAGACAAAGAAAGCCGGCGAGCTGGAGGGGAGAGAGGAGATTAATTAGGCGAGTCGCGCGCGCACGACCACCCTGGAGGCGCGCCGCTGGCTAGCCTTCTAAGAGACTACTACTACTCGCTGCTGCTGCTGCTGTTGCTGGTTGATCTGTACCGCTACGGGAGCCTCCCACTGCGAGCAGCGAAGAGCGCAGTGGTTTGGAAACGTGTTCCGTGAAACTGGATGCGCGCGCGCATTTACCGCTCGCTCGTCTTCAAGGAGGCAGCAGCAGAGAACTCTGATCGGAAGCGGCGGCGCTGAAGGGGATGACTTTGTGATGCTGTGTCGTCGTCAGCGCGTCTGACTCGCTGAGGCGAAAGAAGAAAGAAGTAATGATGGTGGCAGCGGCGGTTTTTGAACTTGTCACGAGTGGGCGCGGGGTGAAAAACGACAAAATACGAAAAGCAAAGCGTTTAAGTTGGAAATGTCATAGGTTCGGTTGTCAATTTAGAGGATAGAGATCAAGATCAACCCATGAAAAGTGTAATATTTAAAAATCAACGTGTGTGGTCTCGTATTTGTGAATTTCGACGTCTGTAGAAGTTGGATGCCTCTGAATTTTTGCTTTTTTAAAAATTTTAAAATTAATTTAAAAAATTTGTTGCATTTCAAAATCAATAAAGGTCGCACGTTCGATCACGTAATTTAGTCTCAATTGGTCCCATAAATCAGCCCATTTGTCGCGCGCTTTGATTTATATACCGTAATTAGGGGTATCGCCATGTGGCAATCATAAAATGAGTAATTAGGTCAAACAGTGGACGCAATGTTCTAAGATTACTGTAGAAATGATGGTTTTAGACTAAAAAACCAATTCGGTCGGTCGACACTGATTTGTGGTCATCTTAAGCTCTTAAAGCCGGTCAAAAATGCCATTTTAGAATGCCACACGCGTCGATTTAAGCCCAATTGTAGCTGTAACCTACAGCACATAACGATACTTGAAAAATTACTAAAATCGCACCTAAGACATCGATTTTTTGGCCCTATTTTGATCGATATCCTTACTCCTAGCCTATCTGCTACACCCGTGCTCTCCTAAAGCGGCCACAACGCCGTTAAATTTACATAAGCAACATTGCTCTCCTCTCCGAATTGCTCCATTTCGGAGCGCCGCGCCCATCGCTGCTTACAAGCACGAGACTAATTAGATTCGCGACGAGCGAGAGCGCGAATACGGTGTGCCGCGCTGGAACGGCTCGACCGACGGTAATATATGCGCGTGCCGGGGAAACCGGTTTCCGTCAATCGAGAGTCGCGAGATGGCAGCGCAGTGGAGACGCCTTACAATGGCACGTTGGAAGGCAGCAGCAGGAGCAAAGTTTTTGCCCCGTTTGACCTTAGATGTCGCTGGCGCGATTCGAGAAAAACGGCCGAAAGTCAGCCATTTACAGAGCGAAGGTTTTGAGTCTGTTTTTGAGCGAAAGGCTGAGAGGGAGAGAGTACGGTACAGAGGAGGCTGAAATACGCTGACCGTTGATCTTATCGGAGCTGAAAGGGAGATTCGTTGGCGGTGCGTTCCTTGGGGCATCGACCCAACCACGTTGGTCAACAAAAACAAAGTTTAACAGATTACTGTAAAAGAAACAGCGCTTGATTGGACCACACACGTTGAATTTTTAATTTTTTACATAAAATCAGATTTCAGAGTTTCTTTGCTTCACTTCGGCTCAATAGAGATGCAGTAAACGTCAGAGGTTCGGATAAAATCAATCGGAAACGTCATCCGTTCGGTTAATGTCTCGGAATGGCTGGGTTGTGTTCAGGAAACGGGTTTGGAACATGATACACTTAAAGAGTCAAAAAATTGACTCATACAGACCCAAAAAGTGATGTTAACGATCTAAACGACCTGTAATCTTTGCCATGTCAGCTGTCAAACGCATTTTTTCGCAAATTTTGACGATTGCGAAACGGGTTTGAGTAACGCCCAAAATTGTGGAATTTAAGGGTACGGTATGTCTATTATTGAGATGTTAAGATTGGATAATGAAGGCCTAGGGAGAGCCAATGCGTTGGAAGGAGAAAAACGCGTAGAATGTAATGTTTAGGAGATTTTCTTCAAAATCTGCATTTTTCGGCAATGGTTTGAGATACGGTAAGAAGAATAGGAACGAAGGGCACATGAAAACCTGATTTAACTATAAGTTGACAGTCACTTGTAGATAATTTGCAAAAAAAAATTGAAAAAACGCGTTTTTCGTCAAATTTTCAAAAGATCAAATGCTATGAGCAGTTCAGTTAAACAAGTGGCAACTTGAGAATGTGTGCAATGACCTTCCAACTGTCATTTGAAGTCATATCTATGACAGGCCAACAGATTACGTTTGCATTTGAGACCAAAGGTCTCATTCCACTAGCACCAAGATGTTACTCTCTTCATTGGTCGTTCAGTAATAAAATACTCAAAAAACCCACTCATTAACCGCAATTCTCGCATTAACGCCGCTTTCCCAACCCAATGAACCCCTCATTACACTCACCGGATCGTCCATCTTCCGTCTTTTCGCTTCGGGAAATTCTTCGGGACCTATCTTGGCGGCTATCTTGAGTACGTGCGATGGGAATATGTACAAAAGTTCGGCTCTGAAATGCGTCATAAAACGATCAACTTGTGGTAAAGTTTTGCGCGCACACGAAGAAACAAAGCAGACGCGCCGCCGCCTCGCAATAAACAGAAACAGACGAGGACAAGAAGCCGCAGCAGGGCCAGAGAACAAAGCGGCTCGCACTGTCGGCGCGGCGGCCGCCAGATGCGGAGAAATGCGGCCGCAGAGGATCTCACATATCGCTCTCGCGCGCGCTGGGCCAACTCGATCGAGAGGAGCAGCCAGTCGGCATGCCGCCGCCGCCGCCGCCGCCCAAGAAGGAGCGCAGAAGAGTAGCGGTATGCAAATGACCTCGACGGAGTTCAAGGGTCGTTGGTTGGTGAGCGCGCGACATGAACTCAAGTGGCAATGGACACCGGTAGCCTCTCTCTCTCTAATGACTCGAGAGAGGGAGTATATAGTGGTGGTAGTGTGGTCGTTAGGTGCGCTGGTAATCCGTAAGGAACACACAGAGATGAGTCGGCGACAGCAGCGACCGAACGTGTGACATTTGAGGAAAGAGGTGTTTTGAAATGCACAAAAACCTGAAAAAGTTAATCAATTTAATGGAGTCGACTGCGAGTTTAGGAATGCATGAATTGAGAGGCGATGATGTAGGAATGTGTCTAAAGAAAGCGTCTGTGTGTGAGGCCACACGCGTGGACAATTGAGGGGGGAGAAGAACGGGGTTCAAAAATTTAGAAATAATCTGTCAAGGCGGTCTAGAAATCGAGATGCAACGTCATTTTACGAGTCTAGACAGGTTGACTTTGGTGAATCTGAACGTTTATTTAAGCTCAAATTCTTTCGTTTTGATCGTTTTCCTGGGTAGTTGACTCGTTCAGTCAATCTCTTGGAAAATTGGACTCAAAAATCACCAAAAGACAGACCGAACATGCGACATTCAAAAAATGAGAATGTACACAGCTGTACTGGTTCAAAATAGACATGTGAGGCCACACACGAAGCGGAGATGAACGTTATTTGGGGTTAAAAACGCAAATTTGAGATTTTTTGCAAATTCATTGATAGTCTGTCAGGTCACTCTACATATCAAGAAAAAGCTCCAAAGTCACATCATGTCTAGACAGACTGACTTAAGTGAATTTCGGCACATATTGAAGATCTAATTCGTTAGTTTCGACCGTTGAGCTTTAAAATTGGACTCAAAATCGCGAAAACAGCCAATTGGTAACTAAAAAAGAAGACCGAACGTGCGATATTCACACAATGACAATGCGGACAGCTGTATTCGTTCAAAACAGACAACAAAACACAGCATTTCAGTCAACAAAAGAGATGAAAATCACAAAAATATCTGCCTCATAACACCAAAATCGAGTCATTTCAGCCGAGCAGCTGAAAAATCAGACAAAAAAGGAAAATTCGAAATATTCCAAGTATTCGAAGAACTTTGCATGAATAATGCAGAGCGAAGCAGACGCGAAATCAGCTGTTTGAGGGGTAGAATAGAGTCAATGATGCTGATTGTGGGTTTTCACTACAGTAGAAATCTGCCTCAAGCTAGTGACTTTTCAGAAATTTTGAGTTTTACTCTGATTTTGTGCGTTTATAACCTCAAAAATTAGGTGAACGAACAGAAGAAATTTACAATTTTTTGGGAACTTACGCATAGAACTCTTCAATTATGGGTAAGATTTTGAAAATCGGCCTATATGCCGAGACTAACATGAAGACTGCTCGTAAGTAGTCATGATTCAAATAGACGGACTGAACGTCTGATCTTTACCTATCGCTGCACAAAACAAGACCGATTCAGACTGAAAATCAGCTGTTCTGGCGAGAGAGAGGAACAGAGTCATTAATGCTGAAGTGGGCTAATAGTGAATTTAGGCTTGATTCCAGCACCCAAAACCATGAAAAGAACGGCCGAACATAAGAACTTTACAATTTTGTGGAAATTTAGGCATTAAACTCCTCAATGCAAGGCTAAATCACTCAAAATCAGCCTAAACATCAAAATTGAGGCAAATCACGGAGACCTAACATCCTATCTTTTCAAATAACAGAGCAAAACAAGAATTTCTGGCTCAGATCATCTCCTCCCTTCAACTCAGCGACCGCCTCCGCTGCAAGCAGCAGCGACCGCCTCCCACTCCCTCTAAAATACCCAAAAAATCCTGCAAAAATCACAAATTTCCAATCTATTCTGAACACAACTCTGATGCCGAGAGCCTCCGTTCTGGATGGGCGGCGGACCGTAACCCTCCGCAGCTCCCAACACACACACACAACTCACAAATCCCAAGGCGTATTTACACTCCTCCTCAGCGTCCTCCTCCTCGTCCTCCTCCTCCTGCGAACGCTCCGCGGCCGCGCGTAAAAAGTGGAGACGATGGAACGCGAAATGAGCGGCGGCGGCGGCGGCGGCGAGCGAGATCAGATCGCTCGGAGGAGATCGGATTGGATAAGAAATCGATCGTCGTCGGCCTCGCGGGAAGCGAGGCTGTTGTGTTGACTAGGTGCTGCTGGCGGGAGTGGATCGTCGGGCCGCGAGAGCTCCTCGTCGTCTTGTCTTCCTTCTCTTCGGCCAAGCAGCCAACGGGCGATCGGGCCCACCGCCGACTGCTTCCGCCACAGCGGCGGTGAAGCGGCGCTTTGTGAACAGTTGTCGTCGCCCGGAGGAGGGCACGCGCACCTGAGCGTCTTCGTTGTCGCCGAAGATGATGAATGGCCGGAGACGAGTTATCCATCGCCGCCGTTTTTCTGCTTTTGCGAATTTTGCAAGGGATCGTATTGCAGAGAAGTTGTGTGGTTGCGAAATTTTGGGTTTTTGGTATTGAAAATTGGGGGTTCATGATAAGGCGAAGTGTGGTACAAAGTTTCTTTACAAGATCATTGATTTGATAACGTAAAAAGCATTTTTCTTTTGTTAAAAATCATGAATCAAACTTGATAAAGTCAATATATGCTATTTATGGTGCTATCCAGGTGAGTGCGCAATCATGACGAGTTTCACTGTGGATGAACAAAGTTTAAATTTTAATTTTAAGTCAAAATGTGAGAGGTTTAGTCGATTTATTTGCCAATTTTGGTCCTGATTTCAGACGCAACTAAACTGCAATAGGACTAGCAAAAAAATCTGTTTTCTAAAGTCTCAAAAGTCTGTTTTTTTCAATATAAATTTAGAAAAATGAGATAATTTTGATTATCATTAAAAAAGCCCACCTGTAGAGAGAGGTCTTTAGGACCACACGGAGGATTAGCAATTCAAAGGATGTTGTAAACGTAATTTTTAAAGTGTTTGCGCAAAAACGTTGTCATTGGCTACCAGAGAGCTTTCGTGTCGAAAACCGATTGCAGAGCGGCCGGACATGAGAGAAGAGGAACACACACACATTTCCCACTCTAACAACACAGATTCAAATGGGTTCTTCAGTTCTTTAATCCAGTTCTTTACATCCGTTAATTAATGAATAACACGAGAAAATAGGTCTAGTTTGGTTAATTCAAAATCCAAGAAAATCCAGATCAGAAAGTGCAAAATTTGACGTTCTCACCGCGTGACATTTTCAATTATTGCAGGCAGCAAGGTGTGAAATTGAATGCAAAAAAATCGTAGAACCTGTTAAAGCTACGATCAATCAGTCCACTGGACACAACGTTTTGAGGGTTTAAATCAATCAATCTGCATATTACCTCATATTCGAGCTAATTGCAATTGTAACTAAAATTAATCCATGTTCCCGTACAGATCACGAAGAGCTATCTGGGCCAAACTCAGCCAATACATGCTTTAAGCGATCGAGCATAGTTTGCATAAATACGGCCACACACGCTTTGACTTTTTCCAAAAACTTTGATTTTTGGCCATTTGAATGTCTGAATCTTACAACTAATGTCTGAAAATTCAGCCCAGCAGTCTCAAGGCATAGAAAACTACTCAAAAAGTCACAAATCGTTTGGACTGAACCACACACGTCGATTGTGTTGGTAAGAAGTCAATTCTGCAATCAACCACACACATCGATTTTGATGGAGTACAATTAACATGCCACGTTTACAACTTTTTCATTTTTGCAAATTATCTAGTCGTAAATCGAAAACAATCCTCCAAAACGGCATAAAAATCAAAGCGAATCAACTGGATTCGACCACACAGAACTATCGACGTTCAAACGTGTCAAATCAGCGCAGTCAATCAGCTATTAAATCGTAAATTCACCGCAGCACCTCTAGACCACCGATACAGCCTCCTTCTCGGGCTCCCTTTAAGGACACACGACTCAAGAGCGCTGAAACCCTCACGAATCACTCAAAACCGCACACACACACAGAGAGAGACCGTTATTGATCGAGTACAGATTGAATAGAGCTCCAGAGCGCACGAATTCAATCAGCACACAGAGACCGCTGCGAGCGAACAACCCGTTAGATTAATGAATTCTCTGTTGCTCTCCAACCGACCGACAATCGTCGTTGTCGCGTTTGTCGCCCGACGCGCGCGCGCGTCGTTGGGACGACGCGAAGAGCGCGCTGGGCGAAAGTTTTTGGAGTGCGGGGAGCCGAGGAGAAGAGCGGAGAGGAGCGGAGAGGAACCGGTTCCTCGTGGCGTTGGCGTCGTCGCGGCGACGACCACCTGTCAATGTTGCTGGATACCGAACTGAAAGGCGCGTGTATTTTGCTATGCAACAACAAAGCGGCACCCGGCGGCAACAACGAGCGGGGAAATGGGGTTGGCACAAGGTCAGAGCGGATGGCAGCGGAGTTAAACGAGGAGATAAACGGCGATTTAGGCGGTGATTGAGGGGTTTATTTGTTTGATCAGGGAATTCAACGCTTTAAGACTTGTTTCGGGGTGTCTCAGCGTAAGAAATGCGCTAAAAGCTGGAATTTATGATAATATGGGTCTTACAGCGGTAGAAATCAATGTTTTTGCCATTTAGAACAACGTTTTCGTCAGCTTAGTGATTCTGGGCGTTGCAGGACAGCAGGAAACGATTCAATTCGGCATTTTGCGCTCCATTTCAGACAAAAAAGTGACTTAAACAAGCGATTAGAATCGACAGCGACTGCGAAAATTCATCCATCAGCGGCGCAGACTTCCATTTCACATTTTTGAGCAAATATTAGACGAGTACAGTAATCGCTGGTAGTCTTTGTTAGCTCAAAAGGTTAAGGGTCGTTTAGTCTAACCAATCATGCATTAATCAAACAAATTCAATCGAGGTTTTTTGAAGTTTTCTAGGCGAAAGTGTGAAGAAATCAATCAACAAAACGATGATTGAGAAAACGATTTCTCTTTAACGAATTGTGACTAATTACGATGGTCGTTCTTTAACGTTTACTTCCGGTTGAGAGGTCAGAATCAGATACAACCTTAACATTCCTAAAAATCAATGTACCGTAAGCAGAATCTGATTTGCTGTCATTTCTGATTGAACTGAAATCTTTGAATAAATTTCGCAGGTCACGTTTAGCATTGAAATTCAGGTTTAATGTCTGTTTTTGTGTATGCTAATGACAGTGTACCGCAAGCAAGAATCTGACGATTTTGGCAAAATGAACGATTATTAAATGGATCAAATTTTCGTTTAAAAAATCAAATAAAACTAATCAGAAACCTCGATTAAAGAATCGTGTCAAGAATCTTGAGATGATCATTCTTTCACGTGGTTAACTTCCTGTTGAAAAATCAGAATCAGATTAAACTTTAACATTCCTAAAATCATTGTACCGTAAGCAAAATCTTATTTGCTGTCAGTTCCGATTGAATTCAAATCTTCGAAACTCGCTTTTAACCTTGATTTTTACCTTTTAACTTTGATTTCCATAAATTTTTGCAAGTCACGCTATTATTTAAACACATTGATGGCTAATGTGACTCAGGGAGTCTGCGGCTGCGAGTTGTTGCGTACCCGGAAATATCAAAACGAATCATCTCAAAAAATCGAGTAAAAATCCAACAGTAAACGCGTAGATGCTAATATTACTGTATCGATAGCAAAATTCCGATGCATTGGGTCTCATCTGTGAACAGATTTTCAAGCTTTTTAGAGACAACGGTTGAAATAGAAATTCAAAACGGGACAACGCTTTTACAGAATTTTACCTGATTAGAAAGCACAGTAGAAAGAGTTTTGACTACGATTTTGCAAGGCTAACCATACTGTACCTGCCTCAGGCTTTCGCTTAGGCGCTGCCCCCAGCGTTTATTCGCTTACAACGTTTCAAATAGCGTTCAGGCTTTGGCCAAGCTCAGCTTAGGCCTAGATTATGGTGCTTTGTATAGTTTTTATCGCTTTGTCGGACTATTACAGCACAGGTACGGCTAATGTGACTCGGGGAGTCGGCGGCTGCGAGTTGTTGCGTACCGGGAAATATCAAAACGAATCATCTCAAAAAATCGAGTCAAAATCCAACAATAAACTCGTAATCTAGTTGACATCGACGCTGACGCTCACCGCCTGACTTGCATTAGGTCAAAAAATGACTTTGACAAGATGTGTGTCATGTGATGGAGCGTCTTCCGGTCGAAACAACCCCAAGATCAGGTTTGACGTCTTGTACATTGTTGAACTCAATGTACCGTGAGTGAAAATGTGACGTTTTCTGTTTTCAGAGCTCTGATCGGCCGCAGTCCACGGTCGCCGCACTCAAACCCATTGATCTTCACCAGCGAAACCTTCATTTTGACAAATTGCAAATTTCGTCAACGGTGCAATACGAGTGAATTATGGTCTTTTGACAATGAGCCTTTGAAAGTCCTCGCTGGAAACCTGTTTTAACGCTGTTATTTGACACTTTTCGCGTAAAATTGATCGTAAGATGGCGATGTAATGCGATGAGTCTGCCGATTGTGAAAGAAGGCTCCGTTCTGTCTTCTTTTCAGAAAAAGGGCAACTTTGGAAGGCGCTGAGAATTAGAATTTTAGCCAATTTTAGTGCGTGAACGTAAACAAAATGAATTTTTGCGCTTTCCGGTGCGTTAACTTTAGCGGAATGGAGATACCAAACCAGACTGTAGGAAAGACTGGTTTTGGTCTAGTTTAGACAGATGAGCTGGTGTAGCTCTTTAAGGCCTCATTTGGTGCATATTTGGTGAATATTATGCTCTTGGGCAACGTAAACAATCTTCAAATAATGCTTACTAGAAGTTTAGGCAATTTTGAAGCTCAATGCGTCAAAACAAGATCAATTTTGCCTTTTTTTTCCTAAATTATTACGATTTTGACAATGCAAACCAGATCGGACCGTATGCGATGGTGACGGTCAGGGTTTTGTGTGATTTGAACTGACCAATTTACATTTTGGCAAATAGGTTTCTCTAAATCCATATTTAGACTAACCCTGATGGTTCGGTCATTCTGGTCATGATTATCAGTGGTGATTACATAAACAGGAGTCAAAAATGTCAATTTTAGTTGATCTAACCTGATGTAACCGGACTCTTGGTGGTCTGGTTTAGGCCAGTTGTCATTTGCCTTTCTAGGAATACAATAGAGTTGCTCTCAATCTGCACGGGGTTGAACGGCAATAATTTAATATTTCCAGTTGTATTTCAATCCAATCTAAGTTTGAGAAGCAGAAGCCTCGACATGAACAGAAGCTAAAATGCCAATTTTAGTCGATTTAACCAAATTTTTGATCTGAAATCAAACATTCGTTAAGATTATTTGATTTTGATTGATCGTTAGCTCCTAATCAGAACCAAGTGTCAGCTGATCAGAACAATTACGAGCTGATTATCCACTTCAAATAGATTCTACTTGCAAGTACCTTTCTCACCAGCTGATTGAGGCCAATAGAAACCAAAAGATCACGTTTAACAGCCTGCTGGTCGGGCTTTATCGATTGCAAAACGCTCCGATCGCTGCAAAAGTGGAAAAACAACGCGTAAAATGGCACGAAGCGATTGTGCGCAAACAGGTGTTGCTGGTAAACAACGTTTTACGCAACATTTGCTCCAAATGGGCAAACAACTCGCTTTTGTGTCTTCTATTTGATGAAATCTAAGGAATGTGAAAAGGTGAATAACTGGAAAAGAGGACAAGAAGAACGGCAGACCGAACGGAAGAAAGGTGCTCCCAAGGACAGCGAAAACACTTGCGATAGATTGCTACGAAACGTGCAAAAACACCGCGTTGACGCTACAAATCGATATTGAAAACATGTTTTTAGGGTTACCGATGGCGTCACATTAGCGGTCAGACTGTAAAAGCGCGTAAAGTGGGAGATGCCGACAATTAGGTTAAAGCCTACGACGATTATATGATGATTTTTGCACAAAAGAGCTATCATCTTGTCTATTCTGTGCACAGGGACTCGTTCAAGACGTTCAAAGGCTGGGTCGTTCTGCAAACACAACAGAGATGACACCTGCGGGAGTCAAACTCAGACACCGTTTGTCACAGACAGACATCTGATCCATTGAATGTGAATGTCGTTTTTGCAATAAAACGGTCGAATTAAATCCTTTTAAGACTTTTAGTGTTTAACCCAGCTGCACTTTTAAGCATAACATGGGTCAACAGCCCCAAAGCACGACAAAATTGCATAATTTATGGCGTCAGACCGCAAGATCAAAAGTTTAACCGCCACAAATTGATTTTGAAAACGTGATTTTGCGATAAATATCGTCTTTTCGTGTTATGCAATGCAAAGATGCAATTAATTGGACAAAGGGGTCGTGACAGAGCGCGATCAAGCATCAAATAACGTCTTTAAAACGCTACAAATTGATCTAACAAACTCAAAATTCGTCTATATGTTTTTCGGCTTTAAAATTACACAAAATACAAAATAATCGTCAAAAAGAGCGTACAGTAGTTTAAGAAGGCTACAAGAGACCTAAATAGCCCTTAAAAATCTCCTTAATAGTGCAAAAAATTTCAAAATTCCACTCCTCATCACTAGCACACATCAAATAACATCACGTAAATTGCCTCAAATCAATGGTTCTACCGTAAACAAAGCCCTCGCTCGCACTCAACACATCCAAAACGATGAAAATTCACGTCTTAAAAATTACCAAAACACAAAGTGCAACGCTGAAATCGAACCCAAAGTGCATCATCACCGAGAGCTACTGTTCAGAGAGCGCTCGCGCGCGCGCGCAAAGTCTTTCAACCATCGGTGTCTGCGGCCGCGCTCCGCTGATGCGAAAATAAATCGATTCGGATTAACTTGGCGGTGGCGGCGGCGTCAGAGGCGTTGTTGCCGCCGGCGGTCGCCTCCTGTGCGCGCGAGAGGCTCCATTACCTTGCAGCCTTGCAGAGGAGACAGTTTCTCAGGCGTCAGCAGCGTCGCTCGCCCCTCCTGCTGCTGCTGTTGTTACAACGCGCGCGCGCGAGAGGCAAAGTTTTCTTCTTCTTGTCACTCGCGCATCAATCACCGCGCGTGAGGCTCGGCTGACTGCGCTCACGCGCGAGGGTTAATCGCTCGCCGGAGGTAATTTTCTCCGACTTCTGTAATTGGCGAGTTTGGGTTTGTTTTCTTATTAGACATGCAAAGAGGTCGAGCGAGTGGAGTGGAGAGAGAGAGGAAGGGAGATTTATGGTCTAGATGCTGCACTTTGTGGCCTTGACCCAGGACCCTCGAGTGTCTGTAGATGGAGATTTTGAGATTGGGTCTGTAAAAATGAGAGAGAATGGAGTTTAGAGGCGCGATCAAAGCACGTACAAGGGGGGAAAAGCCCGTGTCAAGCCATCTTCACTCGCTATAATTTTAGATCATCGCGCTGGTTCTCGCTGGCTTTAGATCATCTTTAGATCAATTTTAGATCATCGGGCTGGCTTTTTTAAATCAGCTGAACAAAGGATCTAGGCGACATAAACATAAGGACGGATAAATTTGAGTTTCAAGTGCCGAGTTCAAAGCAGCAAAAGAACCGTTTTCAATATTGTAATGGGTTGTGGCAGATCGTCCAATTAGACGAGGTTGGAGTCGTTTTTTATGCTAGAATAGTTTCCATGAGCGTCTGTAAAAAGTAAACTAAATTGTCGTTGCAAGACCCAGCAAAATTCTGAAATTCTGAGGTGGCAAGTTGAGAATGGAATCTGATTCATTATGCAAAGGTTCGGCTGTTAAGCTGATTATGACAACTGAAGGCTTATAAGATCGGCCTTGCGCTGATCGATCGGAATATCCAAAATTCAGGGTCGGTTGTGTTTGGTCTCGATGCGAAAATGTCGATTTTGTTGGAAAATGGTGGTTTTTGGTGCTGAGTGCAGACATCGCCTTCAAAAAAGCATTATCTCATCGTGGTTTTGTTTGTTTGAGCTCATTCTTGGTGCATTGTGAAGAGAAAAGTCCAACTTAAAAAATTCATCAAAAGGAATTTTTTGATTCGCGTTGAGACCCGACTTTTTTGATATTGTATCCAAATTTGGCGCAATTTAAAAAAATAGCCAAAATATACAAAGAAAATAGCCCGATTCATGATTCACATTGGAATCAAACAGTTTTAAACTCCAACTAAACGCCAAAATCCGTTTAACCTATCTTGCCACAGTGGAAACCCCAACAACAAGCCCATCTCACTCAACAACATGAGCCAAATGTTCCAAAAGTTCACGTAAAACGAGCGGCTCCAAACCACGTTCTCCCAAATCTCAAACACGCTTTCCTCTCGCCGCCGAAACTCCGCTTAACACCAACAAACATGACGTTGTCCTCCTGCTCGCCACCATCGTTCAACCCTCATTCAACAAATCAACGCGCCTAAAAGCGAGGGCGTAGGGACAACCTACTCAAGCGCTAAATCGCCGCGTAACCGACTCTTTGACTTGTCGTTTAATGTCGTTCAAAATCGATAATTCAAGTTCAAAGTGAGAATTTTGCGAAAATCAAAACAGACGCCGCCGCAACGAGGCTATAAGTAAGTGATTGTCGTGTTAGCGGAGCGCGTGCGCTAGAGCGCCGCAAGTCTAACAAAGCTAATCGGTCGGGTCAACGACGACGACGACGACGACGGCGGCGGCTGCTTGAGGAGCGCCTCTCAAGGGTCGGCGCAAGCGAGCGAGAAGAGAGAACAATCCGGATTTGATTGGACGAGAGGATTTGGACGACGGAGACGATCGTGTGTGTGACGCAATGCGGTCAAAACAGAGGCTTAGGGGTGGAAAGTCAGCCGCTAAAACCTCTAATCGATGGAAAATGGTCGTCGTCATGTGTGGTCCAAGTGGAAAACAAGTGATAAATGCATAAAATGCATTTTTTTTTACTAAAATTTGATGTTAATAGCCCATGTGCGTAATCAATAAGCAGTCATTGTGCGTTGATACACCTACCGTAACCCAATTTAAGAGATTTCCTGCATGTGGGATGAAGGATGGAGTCGAGAACGCTGGTTCTTGTCCCAAAAACGACCAGGAAAACACAGAATTGGAGCCCATTGGTCGTGAGCTTCTCATTGCTGTGCGTAGACGCTAACCAATTGCTTCACACAGACACTGTCTGTAATCCGCGTTTTCTGTGCTAAATGACGGCTAAATGTCTCGATTTTGTATATTTCCAAATGCTGCTATTGCACAGACGCAATTACGGTATTTCAGACTGCCACATCGCTCACTCCTACGCGTTGGACGGCTACGTTGACCTGGGCGCAATGCGACACCTCTACGACGTATGCATTCATCCACCATTTCGACCACCCATCAAGTTTCAGACATATCGAAACGGCTCAAAGCAGTTTGACTGCGTGTGGCGCATCGAGGTTCCCACAACGATGAGCGTCGGCATCTTCATTGACAAATTCCAGCTCGCGACGCCAAACTCCTGCTGCCACAACCAAGACCAAATCATCGAAAGCGAGCAAATTCTGGCGAATCAACTGAAGGCTGGCGAGCTGCAGCATTTTTTTTTTGTGGTTTTTGCTGTTTACGTTTGGATTCTTCGCTTATTAAATTCTTTTCTGGTGTCTTCTCTCTTTCCCCTTGTTCTGTGCATCGAACTCAATGAGACGTGTTGAATTTTATTCGATTGTCCCTCAACTCTTTCCTTCACTTTCAACTTTGTTCGACAGAAGACGTCCGCATCAGTGTTCACTCACTCGGGGGCGCTCATTAACGACAATTACAGTGATTAAACGTGCTGAGTGTTACCGTGCTAGCACATTTATTCCAAAAAACGTAGAGTAGATTTTGTGCTTCATTGGAACAAGAGAGATGACAACCGATGAGCTCCTGTGAATCCGGTTGATTTGTGTTGGAGACGCTACGTCGTTGATCGGAGACTTCCAAGATGCGAAAACATGTGATGCGCTCCACCAGTGAAGCCGACGAGCCGGAAATCGAGCTCGATAAGCAGATGTTATTATCGAGCCGGTGCGATATACGAAATGCGAGTTTTTTTATTCGTTTAGCTAGCTGTTTTTAGCTGTTAAATGTAAGAAATTGGCAAATTTACTTTACTTTATATAGTGAGAATAGTTAGCCGCCTGGGCTGTTTGATTTTTGTAAAACGCAATTCCTATTGCATCGCTTCTAGCTCACACGTTAGAATATAAATACAGAGAAATCAATTGCGGATCCAAACGATTGGCTCGGAAATGGATCTCGTTCCCCTCGACTTCTGCGACCGCGTGGCGGCAGCGTGGAAATGCTGTGAAGATGGCAGAGTTAGATGCCGCTGCGTCACGCCTGTTTTCTCAGCTCGCAAGTGGACGTTTCCCAAGGCGACAAACGCTACTTTCCGCGTTTTCACCGACCGTTTTCACCAAGTTTCGCAACCTTATCCTCCTATTGCTTCCTTGTGGACGTGCGTCACTCTGAAGTCGGAGTAGCGCAAACTACATTATAAATAACACTCCGTATCTGTTGTGCTATCAGGTTAATAAATCGTTACATTTGTAAAATTTGTTAAATCCCATGAGGTGACTCCAGGAGATCATGAGGGTTGACTTCACGTGGCTACAAAAAAAACAAAGCTTCAAGCAATTTGTGCCGATTGTGAGTTCATGACGCTCAGTAGTCTTTCTTTCTTTCTTCGTGGGCAATTCCAGCGTGGGCAACGCCGAGCAGATAAACGCACCGGAACCCAACTAGCAAAGGTGTGACGGTGGCAATTAAGAACTAATTGCAACGTGGCGCTTCTCGCTACAAAATGACGCTCGCGTGCAAAATTAAGAGGATTATGTACAGCCTGCTGAGTTATTGGGTCTCCTCGATGACTGTTGTTCAGACTCAACTGATCCACAATTCCAATGTTGCAAAAATGCGGTTTTGAGCACCCAGAATGCACGTTGTTGTCGTCCCTTCTAGCTCACCCACGCTCCCCGGTGGATCTAATACAAAATTCCGAATATTTCTTTCGTAAAATCATGATGATTGTGGCAAACCAAAAGCGAGAAGACACACCTGCACGAGGTGTGACAGCGGCAATTAAGGATTAATTACAAAGTAGCTCTTCTCGTGACAAATTGACGCTCGCGTGCAGAAGTGAGAGTCGGTCGGCCTCATTTTGAGGCCATTTTCTGTTGTTTCATCCCTCAAATTGAGCTACAATGCGAAATATCGTGATTTGCTTCAATTCGACCCAAATGTCTGTTTTCAGCTAGCATGCGCGTCATCTCGAGCGTAATCTTCACTCTCATAATGCTCATCATCTTCTCGCAATTCTACGGCCTCGCCAAGGCGGAGGAAGTCATCGCTAGCACCGGAAAGTGGAAAAATCCCCCACAATCGTGTAAGGACCACTGGAGCTTGAATTTTTTGTTTTTGAAATACGCGTTTTTAGATTTTTGCACAATGTTTCTGATTGTCATGCTAGGCGTGGCGATCACGCTTGCACCGTGTTGCTACATGATCTACAAGAGCGTCCAGTATTGTCGGAAGCTGGTCATCTATGATGACGAGTTTGAATTTGGGCCGACGTTCAGTGAGCTGGAATTGCAATTGGAAGCTTGAGAGTCTAAACTGTGAAGACGAAGCTTTTTCTAAAGATAGACTTCTCTTGTAGTTTACCGTCCTTTTACTCATCTCTGACCGAATTCGTGATTTATACCGTAATCAACTGAGTTGTGTCTTTTTGATTGACTCATCGAAAATACAGCATTTCAATTACAGCATGCTTTAAGCGCATGCATCAAATTGATCAAAAGTGATAATCCATAGATTTTAAATCTCCGTTGTTACGACTGGGTTGATCAGTTCCCAACCCCGTCAATGGCTACGAGTTGCATCAGAGAATGTGAGTAGCGAAGATTTGCCTCGCCTTGCTTTCGGCCGCCGGTAAGGAATTCCGGCCGGTCATCGGACGAGCGATCGTCTGAACCATCGAGCAACGGCGGCCCTGACATGTAATTTAAAATATCCACTGAAAATTACGAATTAAACAAAACGATTTATTAACCTCAAAATGCAACAGATACGGAGTATTATTCACAATGTAGATTGCGCTACTCCGACTTCACAGTGACGCACGTCCACACGGACTTATAAGAATTAGAGGCGATGAAACGGATTCTCAAAGATGAATTTTCCGTCAACTCTTCCGCACAATCCTCCTTCCTCCATTTCCATCAAAAGGCCCTCTGTGGAGTCATCAAAGTAAGCATAAATATCTACTTTCTTCTCTCTGGGGTTTCGGAGGAAGCTCTGGACGATTCCCTCCATCACATCGGAAGAGAACGTAATGTTAATTGTTCGAAACCTTGTTATCTGACCTGATCTCAGCTGTTCAGCAAGGAATTGAGCGTCTCCGATGACGCCACGGACAAAGATGTCCGTGGGGATTCTTCTTGAAGACTGATTTTGCAGCACTCGGTTGAAGGCGGAATGATAAGCCCAGAAGACAATATGCGAAAACCAGCGTTGTTCGAGCCAACTGAGGAGCATCGCGCCTTCCGGAGAGCTAAACTCGCTCGCATTTTGACCGGGAATGGAAACTTCAGGCTCATTTGCTAGAAAAGAGACGAATTTGAGGAGTTTTTCCATTCCCACAACGCTCACAGGATTCATTCTGTCAGCGGCACGTATACCCTTGATATCAATGGAATGAACCTGGAGGTTATTGAAATCGGGATGCTCCAGCAACTCGCTCATCGTCATCTCGGCTCCGGACTCTAGTTGGAAGTTGTATCTCCATTCGCCACGGGCGTCAGGGAAAACGCTGAAAGTAGCATTTAGCGCCTTGGGAAACGTCCAGTTGCGAGTTGAGAAAACAGGCTTGACGCAGATGCATCTAAATTCACAGCATTTCCACGCAGCCGCCACGCGTTCGCAGAAGTCGAGGGGAACGAGATCCATTTCCGAGGTGATCGTTTCGATCCGCAATTGATTTCTCTGTCTTTATAGTCTTTTAACGTGCGAACTAGAAGCGATGCTATAGGAATCGCGTCAAACTGTGAGGTTCGTGCACGAAACCTGGCAAGGTGTACTGACGCGATATTTTGATCCTTTTAACCCCGTTCTGATGTCCCGCCCTGGGCGACTACGTGCATTAGAAGTGCAAGCGCCCTCTGGGTTGCTTGCATTACACATCCTATTGTCAGTCCATCGCTCAGCAGCCGCCGCAGGCGGTTGCTCGAGCCTCCCTGTCCTGGATAAAGATCTTGTAGCAAACCATCGCGTCCAAGCCCTTTTGAGGTCTCTTCGGGGTCTTCTTGTACTACAGCGCGCCAATTTAGCCGACATGACTTTAGCGCGGACGACTTTAGCTCAAAAGACTTTATTGCTTTACCAATGTTTACCAATGATCTGGCAATGTTTCGTTGTGAGAGCCTGGCTTCAATCCAATCTGCTCTTTTCTCTGGACTTTTTGTTGCGACTTGGCAATCCCCGTTGAAAAACGTTTTACACGTTTTCCTTCAAATTGCACTATATCAACAACAAAAACATTTACATTTTTCAAATCGGACTACTTTTACCAATATTTTTGGTCTCACCACGAATTTCAAAACATTCGCGCGCCGGACTTGTTTTAGTAGCAAATCGCAGATGCAGTCGCATCGCTTCCTAAAGCCCATATGTACAACCCGGCGATCGACGCTGAATCAATCGACAACGATGAATGACGTCCCAGCACTCTTCTACGAACAGCTCTTCCATAAGCTTTACCGTCCTACCACGTCCGCTAGCCGCGAACTTTCGGGAATTTTAGGTCAAATTGCCGCCGAATTCGTCCAAAAAACGGCGTTTCGTAGCGTTCGCTTGGTAGACGGTCGATTCAACGACCTCCAGTATCACTGCTACTGCAGGCGGGAGAACGGTCGCCCGCTCGCTATCGAGAATGTCAGTAGAAAGCACGATCGTTACACGATGGTCGCCGTTTCTGCCGAAAACGATGAATATTCCACCGATCCTGCAGCGTTGAAGGAGCTTTCGGAGGTCACAAGAGGCAAATACATCGGTGTCATCTTGCTGACCTCAAATATAAGCGAGGAACTCGAGAATTCGATCGGCTCGATTCAATGTTGCTCCTACCTAGAAGTACGCGCGCATGTTCCGAATCTCGTGAAGAAGCTGGTGCGGAAGAAGACCCTACATGTTGCCGTGTTTAAGCACAACAGCCATCGTGATGAAACTGTGAATGCACTGCTGACTCTGTTGAAACAAGAACAGTTCAACTCTGCGGACGTTTTGAATCTATCTGAATTGGGTCTGCACAAAATCATCACCGACTGGAGAGAGAACGCGTCTTCGATGGCGGGAAAAGTGATCTGGAGTGAGCAGCAGACGACTCCGGATCTCGGATTCACGCCGTGCACTGAGGAAGAGCGGCGCTCCTTCGAGCTCTACTGCCCGCGATTAAAGCATATGGTAATGCAACCTCCGCCTTCTTCCCGTCTCTCGTCGTTGTTCTCGTATTTGAGGGGCGCGCAGTCAAACGTTCTCATCTTGAAAAGCGAAAGAGGAGCGATTTATTGCTTTTTGAATACAAACAACGATCGCAAGACGCTGTTTGCTTTTGTCTGACTTGAGTGCGTTTTGATTCGGTTAATAAATGGACTCCCCAGTGGGATTTGAAGCTGTGGCCTTGTGTTTACTGATCATAGTCACTACCCCGTATCGCCCCGCGCAGACTAGCCTCGCTTTGCCTCCGGCCGCCGGTAGGGAATTCCGACCGGTCATTGGGTCTGATGATGAGTTTGAACCATCGAGCAAAGGCGGCTCTCACATGTATCTCACACAGAAAAATGTTTTATTAACTGGCTTAAATCTGACAATGGGTACAAATCCGTCGATGAAATCCGTCGGCGGCTCGAGGCTCTCACACAATTAAATAATCCACTGAAAAAAGCTTATGTTTTATTAACCTCAAAATGCAACAGATACGGAGTGTTATTCACAGATTGCGCCTCCACGCTGCCGCCACGCGTTCGCAGAAGTCGAGGGGAACGAGATCCATTTCCGAGCTGATCGTTTGGATCCGCAATTGCCTTCTCTGTCTTTATAGTCTAACTAGAACTAGAAGCGATGCTAATCGCGTCCAACTGTTTAGAAATTTTCTCTGGACAAAAAGCAACGCATGCTTGAATTGATCTGACTTTTGATGAAGCAAACGCAAAATCTGACTCTACTGGCGAATCGTGGAGGAGTTGTCGACGATGGCTAACTTTGTGTCTTCACGCTTCAGCATCGGCCTAAAGCTTAAACTGACTGCCGTGGTGGTTTTGCCTAGTTTTTTGGATTACCAGGATTCATAGAGCAACTTTTAGACGCGTTCAACTTGTCACAAAACAATCTATGCACCAAATTCACTGGGCGCCACGTTGTCCGACGGCAAGTTGGCACGTTTCGGCCAAAAAAACTAGATTAAAATACAAAGACATTCAGCTTCCGCTGTATCGTAATGGTACAGGGGAGAGGGAGACGACCGACCGTGGAGATCAAATTTATTCCAAATTCCTCGATTACACGGAAAATCATCGCTAGAATTCGACAGAATCGATGTTTTTCGTTCGGTTTTGAACAAGGCCAAACTGGGTTATCATGGATGGAACGCTATGCAGATGCCTGTTCCCTGCATTCGCCAGTCGCCACTGGATTTTTCCGGAAACGACAAATGTTGAATTCAGGATCGAGTTCTTGATGGAGAATAGAAATGCGGCTTCCGCATGGAATACAGCGAGCTAATAGCAATGAGCATGAGCGAGCTGTCAACGCATCCTGACTTCCAACATCTGTGTATTGATGTCATGAATTCATCGCTGAACAGCCAAGTAGCGGCCGCTTGACTTTCAGATTTCAGTCATCTAAAGACGTCTATTCTTGCAAGGTTATGGTGGAATCGCTGAGAGCGTTCTGTGAGCAAGAAACATGTCTGCCTTGCACTTCATTTTCTCAAATTTTCGACGACTAAAACTCACTTTTTCTGGAGGTCATGTTACTTTACGTAGTATGTAGAATTGTGCTGTTAAGATCGCAGATGGCGTTCTAAGACTGTTGCGCAACTAAGTAATAAAGAGAGCTTTACATAAATAATGCAGAAAACACCACAAAGACAATTGTAACAAGGCAAATCGAGTTTTTCCCTGCGCTTCCGGCTGAAACTCAACGAAAGAGATTAGTGTTCGCGTTGATTGACCACTTACGTTGCGGAGAAACCGTTGAGGTAGAAGAAGCAGCGGTTGTTGAGGAAGGAGTGGAGCCAGTTGTTGTGGTCGTCGAGGGAGCAGAAGACGTAGAAGATGAGCGAGCGGCTATTGTGGTTGAAGCAGAGGAACCAATGGTTGTCGTCGAAGGTGGCGATGGAGAGGACGACTGAGCCGAGGTCGTAGGAGACGAACTTGTCGTCGTGGAGGGAACAGTCGAGCCAGGCGAAGAAGCGCTTGCCGTAGTAACTGGCAAAGTAACTTCCCAACTACGCTAGCGGCTACCTTACTGACCATCCGGAGCCATTTGAAACGCCTGAAGCTTACTGCTTCAACTTTGTAGGGCAGCAAACTTGCCGTTGCGCGCAAAGTGCAGTTGTTCGCTGCGCTTGTTGCAGTCGTGAGAAAAGCTCAATGAACTCCGGATGGTCAGTAAGGTAGCCGCTAGCGTAGTTGGGAAGTCGTTAGAAACGCTCAAAAACATTGAAAAAAGAACTAAGAACGCGAGAAAAAAAAGATGAGGAGCGGGGGTTCGAACCCCTAACCTGAGGGTTGGCGGCCAAATGCGTTGCCAATGCGCCACCAAGGCTCAACGATCACTGGTGTTTGTTTGCAGTGTTATCACTTCGGTCCAACTTGTTTTAGGTCTTAACTCTTCAGGAGTTGCGTATGGGCAGGTAGTATAGAAAGTGGATTTCTTAGTTAGCCCGAGATCTACAAGTGTGCAAAGTTTCATTTCAATCGGCGTTGAACAGTCCGAGAGGTTCCCTTGTGAGCCAGGCCTAAGCTGAGCTTCGCGCAAAGACTGAACGCCCTACGAAGCCTGGTACGCCAAGAAACTAAGCACAGCACCCTCGGCTATGCTTAAGTTCAGCTTAGTGCGAAGCGTCATCTTAGTTTTAGCGCCGGTTTGTCAAATAAATAAGTCGAAATAAAAGCAACATTTCAATTTGACATTTTTTGATATATTCGACTTCTACAACTCAGTTGTCGCTTACGATCATACCACGCTGAACATACGCGATCTCGTCAGATCTCGCAAGTCAAGCAGCGTCGGGCCTAGCTAGTACTTGGATCGGAGACGGCTTGGGAATCCTAGGTGTCGTAAGCTTTTGCTAATTAAATATTTAGTTGTGATCCATCGTGATCGTGTGGATCGATTGAGTCGGTGTACCAAATTTCAGCAAAATCGAAGACCTTTTTAAACGGTGTCCGTGTCCCTTTAACATGCTAACAACATTAATCTAAATGCTAACAAAGCGACTAACTTTGTTATTTGTCATTACATGTTGAATTTTCATTCTGTCATTTCGCGCTAAAGACGGTCGCGATAATTTCATAACGGCGGATAGAGGCGGATAAAGACCACTCGATAATCTGCGGAATAGTACACTAATTAGACTCAGGAGGACACAAGACGTCACAATAACACTTTACTTCAATCACACTCACAACAGCGGATCAGACTGTGCGAGGGCCGGCCAAGAGCGGCCGCGCTCCTCTCTTTTATACACGATTATTTTCGAAAATGATGACTCATGTTTCATGTTGTTCTTCTGTCGTTCCTCTCGGCGACGTTGAGCGCTTCGGATCGCTGGTCGTGGTCGGTTTGCATGTGGCAACGCTGGGCAGTTGGCAGCTTCGTTGAATCGTCCGGGCGTCGTCGCGGCTGGTCGGTGAGTCATCCGGATTGGGTGAGTCATCCTGAATTGACGTAAGCGCGCACGCAAGGCGCTGACGAAGCGAGAACTAGCAGCAACCTAAGACCCTTACAAAAGACTACGGCGAATAGCGTAACCCTAAGGCAGTTAGGATCGAAAAGTAAACGCTTTTCTCGTAAAGGAATTTCGGGGTAATGCAAGCTCACCCTCGTTAACACATGTTACGACATCTGCTGTTTAACGCGCTCAACAATTCACTATTTTGCAGCAGCAAACAACCGCAAGTTGAGGGACGTTGAGTTTCTTTGCCTAGTATTTGGCTTACCGCTTTGGCTTTGCGCCAAACTCTGCTTCCGCTGACTGCTTTTGATGTTTAGCCTAACTCGTGGGCGGCGCATCTCGCATGATTGGCAGTCCTGGCATAGATACGCTTTGCTAATCTATTATTAATTTGGACATTTGGCCGTTTGTAAACTTTGGAAATTTCCAACACGTCGGCAATTACGACCGGTGAGTAATCGTTTGAATCTACCACGGAGCAAAGGCGATTTGCAACAAGAAATGGCGACAACAGTTGATTTATTAACAGATGCATAAATTACAATGTAGCTTGCGCTACTCCGACTTCACGCAGTGACGCACCTCCACGCGGAAGCATAAAGAGCATTAGAAACATCAGGTTGCGAAACTTGGAGGCGATGAAACGGATTCTCAAAGATGAATTTTCCGTCAACTCTTCTGCACAATCCTCCCTTCTCCATCTCCATCAAACGGCCCTCTGTGGAGTCAACAAAGTTAGCATAAATATCTACTTTCTTCGCACTGGGACTTCGGAGGAAACTCTCGATGATTTCCTCCATCACATCGGAAGAGAACATAATGTAATTTGCTCGAAACCTTGTTATCTGACCTGATCTCAGCTGTTCAGCAAAGAATTGTTTGTCTCTCATGAAGTTCTTGACATGGATGAAGCTATGGACACAAGATGTTTGTGGGATTCTTCTTGAAAACTGCTTTTCCAGCACTCGGTTGAAGGCGGAATGGTAATTCCAGAAGTTAATCTCCGAAAAGCAGCGTTGTTCGAGCCAGCTGAGGAGCAGAGCGCCTTCCCGAGAGCTAAACTCGCTCGCATTCTGACTGTTAAGGGAAACTTCAGGCTCATTTGCCAGAAACGAGACGAAATTGAGGAGTTTTTCCATTCCCACAACGCTCACAGGCTTCATTCTGTCAGCGGCATGTATACCGTCGATATCAATGGAATCAACCTGGAGGTTCTTGAAATCGGGATGCTTCAGCAACTCGCTCATCGTCATGTCAGTTCCGGACTCTAGACGGAAGTTGTATCTCCATTCGCCACGGGCGTCAGGGATAATGATGAAAGTAGCGTTTGTCGCCTTGGGAAACGACCAGTTGCAAGCTGATAAAACGGGGATGACGCAGTCGCATCCAAGTCTGCCATCTTCGCAGCATTTCCACGCTGCCGCCACGCGTTCGCTGAAGTCGAGGGGAACGAGATCCATTTCCGAGCTGATCGGTTGGATCCGCAATTGATTTCTCTGTCTTTATAGTCTAACGTGCGAACTAGAAGCAATGCAATAGGAATCGCGTCCAACTGGTCCTGCTTGGAAATTTTCTCCGGACAAAAAGCAACGCATGCTTGAATTGAATGGCTGACTTTTGATGAAGCAAACGCAAAATCAGACTCTACTGGAGAATCGTGGAGGAGTTGTCAACGATGGCTAACTGGTAACACGCTTCAGGATCGTTCTTCGCTAACCATATTGTAACGGCCTAAAGCTCAGGCTGACTGCAGTGGTGGTTTAGCCTAGTTTTTCGGATTACCAGGATTCATAGAGCAACGTTTAGACGCGTTTAACTTGTCACAAAACGTTCAGCTTCCGCTGAGATTAGCGCGCAGCGCAAGCTTGTCAGTTATCATCATGTGAGTGCAAAGCTGGCGTCGAATTGTCCTACTCCATCAAACACCTGATGCACCACATGCATTGTAGCCTCTCAGCCAACGCTAGAATTCGACGGAATCAATGGTAGGTCTTTCGGATGAACAAGGCCAAACTGGGTTATCATGGATGGAAATCTATGCAGATGCCTGTTCCCTGCACTCGCCAGTCGCCACTGGACGTTTCCGGAAACGACAAATGTTGAATTCAGGATCGAGTTCTTGAGGGAGAATAGAAATGCGGCTGGTGGCCGTTTCTGCCGAAAACGACGAATATTCCACCGATCCTGCAGCGTTGAAGGAGCTTTCGGAGGTCACAAGAGGCAAATACATCGGTGTCGTCTTGCTGACCTCAAATATAAGCGAGGAACTCGAGAATTCGATCGGCTCGATTCAATGTTGCTCCTACCTAGAAGTACGCGCGCATGTTCCGAATCTTGTGAAGAAGCTGGTGCGGAAGAAGACCCTACATGTTGCCGTGTTTAAGCACAACAGCCATCGTGATGAAACTGTGAATGCACTGCTGACTCTGTTGAAACAAGAACAGTTCAACTCTGCGGACGTTTTGAATCTATCTGAATTGGGTCTGCACAAAATCATCACCGACTGGAGAGAGAACGCGTCTTCGATGGCGGGAAAAGTGATCTGGAGTGAGCAGCAGACGACTCCGGATCTCGGATTCATGCCGTGCACTGAGGAAGAGCGGCACTCCTTCGAGCTCTACTACCCGCGATTAAAGCATATGGTAATGCAACCTCCGCCTTCTTCCCGGCTCTCGTCGTTGTTCTCGTATTTGAGGGGCGCGCAGTCAAACGTTCTCATCTTGAAAAGCGAAAGAGGAGCGATTTATTGCTTTTTGAATACAAACAACGATCGCAAGACGCTGTTTGCTTTTGTCTGACTTGAGTGCGTTTTGATTCGGTTAATAAATGGACTCCCCAGTGGGATTTGAAGCTGTGGCCTTGTGTTTACTGATCATAGTCACTACCCCGTATCGCCCCGCGCAGACTAGCCTCGCTTTGCCTCCGGCCGCCGGTAGGGAATTCCGACCGGTCATTGGGTCTGATGATGAGTTTGAACCATCGAGCAAAGGCGGCTCTCACATGTATCTCACACAGAAAAATGTTTTATTAACTGGCTTAAATCTGACAATGGGTACAAATCCGTCGATGAAATCCGTCGGCGGCTCGAGGCTCTCACACAATTAAATAATCCACTGAAAAAAGCTTATGTTTTATTAACCTCAAAATGCAACAGATACGGAGTGTTATTCACAGATTGCGCCTCCACGCTGCCGCCACGCGTTCGCAGAAGTCGAGGGGAACGAGATCCATTTCCGAGCTGATCGTTTGGATCCGCAATTGCCTTCTCTGTCTTTATGAACTGTGAACGTGTGAACTAGAAGCGATGCGAGAGGAATTGCGTTTAACGAAAATCAAATATCAAATATAGTTTATAGTCTAACGTGTGAACTAGAAGCGATGCTAATCGCGTCCAACTGTTTAGAAATTTTCTCTGGACAAAAAGCAACGCATGCTTGAATTGAATGGCTGACTTTTGATGAAGCAAACGCAAAATCTGACTCTACTGGCGAATCGTGGAGGAGTTGTCGACGATGGCTAACTTTGTGTCTTCACGCTTCAGCATCGGCCTAAAGCTTAAACTGACTGCCGTGGTGGTTTTGCCTAGTTTTTTGGATTACCAGGATTCATAGAGCAACTTTTAGACGCGTTCAACTTGTCACAAAACAATCTATGCACCAAATTCACTGGGCGCCACGTTGTCCGACGGCAAGTTGGCACGTTTCGGCCAAAAAAAACTAGATTAAAATACAAAGACATTCAGCTTCCGCTGTATCGTAATGGTACAGGGGAGAGGGAGACGACCGACCGTGGAGATCAAATTTATTCCAAATTCCTCGATTACACGGAAAATCATCGCTAGAATTCGACAGAATCGATGTTTTTCGTTCGGTTTTGAACAAGGCCAAACTGGGTTATCATGGATGGAAATCTATGCAGATGCCTGTTCCCTGCATTCGCCAGTCGCCACTGGACGTCTCCGGAAACGACAAATGTTGAATTCAGGATCGAGTTCTTGAGGGAGAATAGAAATGCGGCTTCCGCATGGAATACGGCGAGCTAATAGCAAAGAGCATGAGCGAGCTGTCAACGCATCCTGACTTCCAACATTGATGTCATGAATTCATTGCTGAACAGCCAAGTAGCGGCCGATTGACTTTCAGATTTCAGTCATCTAAAGACGTCTATTCTTGCGAGGTTATGGTGGAATCGTTGAGAGCGTTCTGTGAGCAAGAAACATGTCTGCCTTGCATTTCATTTTCTCAAATTTTCAACGACTAAAACTCACTTTTTCTGGAAGTCATGTTACTTTACGTAGTATGTAGAATTGTGCTGTTAAGATCACAGATGGCGTTCTACGCCTGTTGCGCAACTGAGTAATAAAGAGAGCTTTACATAAATAATGCAGAAAACACCACAAAGACAATTGTAACAAGGCAAATCGAGTTTTTCCCTGCGCTTCCGGCTGAAACTCAACGAAAGAGATTAGTGTTCGCGTTGATTGACCACTTACGTTGCGGAGAAACCGTTGAGGTAGCGGTTGTTGAGGAGGGAGTGGAGCCAGATGGGGTAGTTGTTGTGGTCGTCGAGGGAGTAGAAGACGT
The DNA here is from genome assembly GCA_007213375.1 of Steinernema feltiae. Lineage (NCBI taxonomy): Eukaryota > Metazoa > Nematoda > Chromadorea > Rhabditida > Steinernematidae > Steinernema > Steinernema feltiae. Next base: position 117,650 of record MQUG01000044.1, read on the forward strand.
AGAAGATGAGCGAGCGGCTATTGTGGTTGAAGCAGAGGAACCGACGGTTGTCGTCAAAGGTGGCGATGGAGAGGACGACTGAGCCGAGGTCGTAGGAGACGAACTTGTCGTCGTGGAGGGATCAATCGAGCCAGGCGAAGAAGCGCTTGTCGTAGTAACTGTCTTCGGCGTGGTCGTCGAGAAAAGAGTCGATCCAGCAGCAGACGTTGAAGATGACCGAGCGGCTGTTGATAGAGAAGGAGTTGAGGACGTGGATGGTGATGTTGGCGTTGTAGAGATGGAAATCGAGCGAGTGGTTGACGACGAGGAGCCCGTAGAAGTCACATTAGGCGTAGCTGTGGTCGTTGGAGTAGAAGAAGATGCTGACGTTGAGGGAGACAAAGTTGTCGATGTAGAGGGAACAGTCGAGCCAGGTGAAGAAGCGCTTGTCGTAGTAACTGGCTTCGGTGTGGTCGTAGATTCACCAGCAGATGTAGACGTTGATCGAGCGGCTGTTGTGGTTGTAGTCAAAGAATCGAGGGTTGTCGTGGGCGGCTGGGATGGAGATGAAGAGGACGGTTGAGTTGATGACGTTGAGATAGAACTCGAGCGAGTGGTTGGCGACGGGGAGCCCGTAGAGGCCAGATCAGGCGTCGTAGAAGAAGCCAAAGTCGATCTTGGTGATATCGATGTTGAACTCGTCGTCGAAGGCTCCATTGAAGAGCTCGTCGGGGCAGCGGAACTCGCGGATACAGTAGTTAAATTTGTCGTTGTACTTTCTGTCCCAACAGTCGAAGACCCGATGGCCTTTGTAGTCGGCCTCATCGTAGTTGTGGCCTTGGTGGGTGGCCCGACTTGTCCCAGCGAGTAAAACAGCCTCACATTCTCGCTCTCGCACGCTTTCGTCTTCGCTCGGCGGATATTGATCAAGAAGGCTAGTTCGAAAAACTTGCTTTTTGCGTACGGATCATCGAACCTGTGAATTCCGGTCAGATTCTGGATTGTCTTACTGTAATCGTATTGTTAGAAGTGGTAGTTGCGGAAAGACCCCGACAACTCACTAAGCTGTTTCGTTCGGATAAGTGAACGCAATCTCCACACTGCAACAGGCCGTATTGTAGGCCGAGATGTTCAACTCGACGAACGAGTGCTGGTACATCATCACTCCAACCTCCAGCGACACGTCGTTCGGTCCTAGCGGGTCGCTATCAACGTAGCCGAGGTAGGTCGGCTTCCAAGACGTTCCTACAGTTCCACGGAGAGCCAAATCTCTCTCCAAATGGCACAAGTTCGGTTTGGGAGGACCTTGCGCTCTGCGTTGCACTCCATTGTTGTTTGTCACATAGATGACCTTCTCGATCCAGCGCGGTTGATTGGAGCGCAGGTGGACGGCGCTTCGCAGAAAGGTCTCCTCAGTGTAGCCAAACAAGTGGAAATTTGCTTTTCTGAAAATCGCTGAAACGAAGACTGAAATTCGTAAAATTCATACGTTAGCGTGAACATCTCCAAATTGCTCAAATTCTTCACTCCGTGGGGTACGGTAGACACCTCCAGAAGGAGGTCGTCTGGGAAATTGGCGTACAGACGCGTGTCATCGGGAATTACGTATTCGTAATCAAAGTTTTGCAGGGATACTGTAGGGCAGTTTGAGTTCTCGTCAAAGACTTCGTTTTGTCGTACTCCGGTGGGCGTGAGGAGCACGATGGGACAGGCGGCGTGCACGGCAATGTCCTCGTTCCGCGACTCGTAGTCGCTGAACGCAAAGATGTTACCGCCCGTTTTGTGGGTCCCTCGACCAGCGCACACGTCTGAAATCAGCAAATCAACGTGTGTGGTCGTGGAGATTGAGCTCACTTTTGACCTTCGCCTTCTCCATAAAGTAGAAAATCGCGCTTCTCCATTCGACCGAATCTTCGTTGAGACCCGCGAACAGGCTACCGTAGTCGATTCGGATCTTCAGGGTCGAGTTATCGAAACAGTGCACCCCGAACCGCGTTTCAACGTCACCGAGCGTATTGTTGACGTCGTGGAGGAAGCTGTTCGCGTTCACCGCTTCTCCGCCGGGATTCTCAGGCGTGAAAGTAACTTCCGAGATGTTCGTCTGCTGCGCGGCGTTGACGAACACACACGTAGGCACTGGGAATTGGATTTCGGAGACGAAATCACTCGCAAAGAGCATGAAGGGAAGCTTTGGAGCAATCGGATTCGCCGATTGCACAAGGAGACATGGCAGAAACAGGAAAAGGAGCTTCAGCGGCGACATGATTGAGAAATGAGGTGCCAGTAGCGCCTAGCTGATAGCGCATGACTTTACGCGGTCATAAAAGTGAATTGCACGTTGATGATAACGGGAGTAATGGGCCTGCAACGCTCTTCTCAAATTTGTCCTTTCATTTTTGTGCGTTTTCGCTTGTTTTGAGGCCTTATTTGATGTATCTCAAGCAAGAAAGCAGCGATTTGAGTCAAAAAATTATCGAACTTGGCTTGTTGACGGCAAAATTCGTGTGGTTGGTCAACAGATCACGGTTTTCATCGCTTTCTGATTTCGCTCAGTGAATTCCTGGTCGTTCCGAACAATTCGAGGTCGCGATGAACTATCACGGCAGCACTCTTCGATGACTGATGATTGCTAAGCGCGCTATAGACTCAACCGATCGACGATTCCAATGTGATTGTGAAAATGCGGTTTTGAGCGCCCAGAATACAACAACAGACGGATTTCCACGCGGGACCAGTTTGACGCGATTCCTATCGCATCGCTTCTAGTTGGCACGTTAGAAGACTATAAAGACAAATCGAAACAATTGCGGATCCATACTATTGGCTCGGAAATGGATCTCGTTCCCCTCGACTTCTAGCGAACGCGTGGCGGCAACGTGGAAATGCTGCGAAGATGACAGACTAGATGCACCTGCGTCACGCCGGTTTTCTCAACTCGCAACTGGACGTTTCTCAAGGCGCTAAATGCTACTTTCAGCGTTTTCCCTAATTCGAGTGGCGAATGGAGATACAACTTCCGCCTAGAGTCCGGAATCGACCTGACGATCAACGAGTTGCTGGAGCATCCCGATTTCAAGAACCTCCGAATTGATGCCATTCACATCGACGGATTTTTACCCATTGCCAGATTTAAGCCAGTTAACGACGTCGGGATGGAAAAACTCCTCAAATTCGTCTCCTTTCTGGCAAATGAGCCACGAGTTTTAATTGACCGTCAAAATGCGAGCGAGTTTAGTTCTCCGGAAGGCGCTCTGCTCTTCACCTGGCTCGAACAACGCTGGTTTTCGAAAATTACCTTCTGGAATTACCATTCCGCCTTCAACCCACTGCTGCAAAAGCAATTTTCAAGAAGAATCCCAACAAAAATCTTTCTCGGTGGCGTTATTGAAAACAATCAATTCCTTGCTGACCAGCTGAGATTAGGCCAGATGACGCGAGTTCATCGCAGTGCGTTCTCTTCCGACGTGATGGAGGGAATCGTCCAGAGCTTCCTCCGAAGCCCACTGAGAAGACAGTAGATGTTTCTGCTAACTTTGATGACTCCACAGAGTGTCATCTGATGGAGATGGCGGAGAGAGGATTGTGCGCGCGAGTTGACGGAAAATTCATCTTTGAGAATCCGTTTCATCGCCTCGAAGTTTCGCAACCTTATGCTTCTATTGCTCTTTATGCTTCTTCGTGGACGTGCGTCACTCTGAAGTGGGAGTAGCGCAAGCTACACTGAATAACACTCCGTATCTGTTGTGCTATCAGGTTAATAAATCGTTACATTTGTAAAATTTGTTAAATCTCATGAGATGACTCCCGGAAATCAGGAGGGTTGACTCCACATGGTTACAAAAAACAAAGCTTCAAGCAATTTGTGCCGATTGTGAGCTCATGACGCTCAGTAGTCTTTCTTTCTTTTTTTCGTGCCTAACAATTCCAGCGTGGGCAACGCCGAGCAGATAAACGCACCTGAATCCAGCTGGCAAAAGATGTGACGATTGCAATTAAGAACTAATTGCAACGTAGCGCTTCTCGCGACATTGAATTTGAGAGGAATTTCACCTTTTCTAAAGCTAAACTCTTCTTCTAGTTTAACACTCATTTTGATACCGTAATCAACTGTGATTGAGTTGCAAATTCGAATTGAAAACACCAGATCAAACAAAGAGATTCGGTGAAGCGTCTGTTTCTGAGTCAGTCCTGTCAGCAAAGATGAACGAATGGCGCTCTTCTGAGGAGCATCGCACTGGTTCAAATCACGTGCAGCGTCTAAAAGTCGCCCGTTCGTCCGATTGGTGATCACTCGATTAAACGTCTATGAAAAGACTCATTTTGGTGCTCGATCGGTTGTAGCGCCATCACTCAGTGTCTCTTGTTGTCTGTGATTGTCTAGACATTTCAATTACAGTAATTCACAGGTTCTTTTTATCAAACAACATCAGGCAAATGACTCAGAATTGTGAATTGAGCGCGCGGGACCGATGAACGTCGTCTCCGCATCCACTCCTCGTCCGCCAAATCGCGTTGCTTCCACACAGGACCGCCGTTATTGCTGTCGTGGGTGGTCTTCGTGCCGTTGCAGTTGTTGTGGTGGACGATGGCGGTAGAGAGCGAGATGGAGGTGTTGGACTTGGTGGAGGTTGTCGTTTCCTGAAAATCAGGGTCACCATCAGGGCGATTTGCAGCTTCTTAAACTCACCGACATTGTCTTTCCCAAATCGGTCATTTTGCTCGAAAAATTCTCTCCATGCTCTAAACATGGCTTTTAAAAAAGTCGTTGCGAGACCCAAACTCACCGCTGCTCTCCTCGATCGGCGGCGGAAACGCCATCGGCAGACTGCTGAACATACCGTAGTGGAGGGCGGCGGAGTGTTTGATGCTCAGCTGCTTCAGGTAGGACTCGTAGCCCGGCGGCGGCCGACGGATACGGTACTTGCAGGGCCGCGCCCAGACGCACATGAGGACGATGATGAGGAAGATGAAGAAGACGACGAGGAGGAGCGGCGTGTAGCTCGACATGATAAAGTTTTGGAGCGCGTCAGCGGCTGCAAATGGCGCTGTTTGCGGGGGCACTGTACGGGCTACTGTACCTGCTGAACACTGTTTCTCGTCGCTACCGTACAGACAATTCGGTCGTCCGTTGCACTTCAAACTCAGCGGAATGCAACTGTCGTCTCCGCACTCGATCATCCCCTCCATCGTGCAATTTTTGCCTGAAACCGGGTTACGGTAGATGGGTAGGACCACCGAAGACGACGCTCACTTTTCGTGTAGCTCGAGAAGAGCGCTTTAACAATAGAATTCTTGACTTGTTTGGGTCCCGCAGCGAAAACCCGTACGTAGACGATATTCTCATTGGTGAATGTGTGTGTGGCGGTGAGGCCGCAAAATTTCTTGATCGGCACCTGCGCCGTCGCACCCGCATAGATTTCGACAAAATTCTCGTTGCAGGAGTTTGGCGTCGCGAGCTGGAATTCGTCGATGAAGATGCCGACGCTCATCGTTGTGGGAACCTCGATGCGCCACACGCAGTCAAACTGCTTTGAGCCGTTTCGATATGTCTGAAACTTGATGGGTGGTCGAAATGGTGGATGAATGCATACGTCGTAGAGGTGTCGCATTGCGCCCAGGTCAACGTAGCCGTCCAACGCGTAGGAGTGAGCGATGTGGCAGTCTGAAATACCGTAATTGTGTCGGTGCAACAGCAGCATTTGGAGATAAACGAAATCGAGACATTCAGGCGTGATTTAGCAAAGAAAACGCGGATTGCAGACAGCGTCTGTGTGAAGCAATTGGTTAGCTTCTACGCACAGCAATGAGAAGCTCACGGCCAATGGGCTCCAATTCTGTGTTTTCCTTGTCGTTTTTGGGACAAGAACCAGCCTTCTGGACGCTATCCTTCATCCCACATGCAGGAAATCTCTTAAATTGGGTTACGGTAGGTGTATCAACGCACAATGACTGCTTATTGATTACCCACATAAGCTATTAACATCAAATTTTAGTCACAAAATGCATTTTGTGCATTTATCACTTGTTTTCCGCTTGGACCACACATGACGACGACCATTTTCCAACGATTAGAGGTTTTAGCGGCTGACTTTCCACCCCTAAGCCTCTGTTTAGGGGTGCAACAGCAGCATTTGGAGACATTCAGGCGTGATTTAGCAAAGAAAACGCGGGGTTACAGACAGTCTGTGTGGAGCAATCGGTTAGCGTCTACGCTCACTATGAGATTTCTGTCTCTGAGATCTTGCTGTCTGTCTCGAGATCTGTCTCGCTATGAGATGACGTCATTTTGTGGTCGTTTTTGGAACAAAGACGAGTAGGGCGAGCGTTCTCGACTCCATTCTTCACCCCACATGCAGAAAATTCAAATTTGTGCCGATTTTTTGCCAAAATGTCATCAATTAGGCGTCAAATTCGCAGTGCGAAGCATTCTGTCATGTCCAGTTTTTGCAGATTAGTCAAAATCGCACATAATTGGAATCTCCCGCGGCCATCATTCCAAAAATGATTTATTTTCTCATTTTCAGCCCATTTCTTTGGCCCAAAAAACCGCTCGCTCATGTGAGCAGCGCGTGCGTTGCCTCGAGGGAGAGGCTATTCTCGTCAACGAAAAACAAGGTTTAAGAGAAAGTTGGAATTTTGGGTAATTAAAGAGGAGCGCAGAGCGACACGAGATGACGTCATCGAGCGACCAGAACAGCTTTCGAAAGAACTATAATTCAATTTTAAAGCAAGCGTTTAGAAGCTCTTTAAATCGTTCAATTCAGTATTTGAGCTTGAGAAACGTTTTGAACAAAAAATGAAATTTTTAAATTTTAATCTTTAAAAACGCTGGCGATTTTTAACCAAAAATCTATGAAAGGCTATTAAATAGCAATTATTTAAAATTTAATTAACGAACACAATCAATCTTGTCGCGTAAAAGCTGACATTGCCTGTAAGATTTGATCTTTTGCTTCAAAAATTCCTTCATTTTTTGCTCCGATCACATTGATTATCGCCGCCTCTGCCGCCGTGGCTCTGTGGAATTGGTCATCACTCGGTCAAAATTGTCAAAATTCCAAGTTTAATGCCAAAAGGCCTGCTGCGGACCCAGATCACATAAAGTCAAGGGTACTGTAAGCTCTCGGGCAGCGATTACAGGCCATATAACGAGTATGACAATGCAAAACTCTTAGAAACTAATACTCCTTTTGAATGAATAATTTTGAAATTTTAATCTTCAAAACCGCTGGCGATTTTTAACTATGACTTTTGACTCCTAGCTAGCTTTTAAAGGCAATTATTTATCCTTTATTTTAGCTGAAACAATCATTCCTATCGCGTAAAAACTCACAAAATTGACATTACCTGCAATATTGTTCTTTTGTTTCAAAAATTCCTTCATTTTTAGCTCCGATCACAAAGCACACATTGATTTTTGCCGCCTCTGCCGCCGTGGCTCTGTGGAATTGGTCAAAATTGCAAGTTTAATGCCAAAAGGCCTGCTGCGACCCCAAATCGCCCAAACTCAAGGATACTGTAAGCTCAGCGATTACACGCCAGGTAGCGAGTATGAGAGTTTCTATACCAAAAAATGCTAAGTTGCTGTCAATCGTTTTGGGCAAATTCATTCCCATGGGATCGCAATAAGACCCATAAATTGGACACTAGACTCATAATTGACGTTTTTCATCAAAAATGGACAAGTTCAACAATCGTCCATGACAGAAAATCAGAAAAATTGAAAAATCCCTCACCTGGTTCATATTTCGGCATCACATCCGAACGCACAAATTCGTACTCCGCATGGAATCCGGCGTATTCGAGCAAATAGTCACTGTGGAATCGCATGTAAACGTAACCCGATGTGGCGCGAACTTCAAACTGCGGCACGTTCATACCACAGAAGCGGCCGATTAGAGGCGAGAAGCCGTAACGGCCATCTCTCACTTCCTGAAAACGCGCGTTCTTTTTTAATGAAAAACGCAATTAAAGCTTCATACCAGGAAGTCATTGGGACAGCGACTTGTGTCGTGTCGCGGGAAAGCACTTGGGAGAGTTAGTTCGTAGGAGGTTTCAATCTGAATTGAATTTTCAGGCATTAAGTATCATCTCCAAATTTTGGGCATTCTGCTAGTGGCGGGCACTGGAGCACTCTGAGCAATTCGCGAGGCTAACCTGATTAGCTCAACTTTAGGGTCAAAAGCAATTTGGTAAAGATGTTTTTGAAAGAGAAAACGAAACAGAAATGAGAGTGGAAAACACGTTTTTGGGCGCTTCTCGACGTGTGCGGTCACTTAAACGAAGCTGAAATTTGTATTGTGTGTTGAGGAAAGCCAAAAAAATCAATTCAGTCTTCTGCCTGGGCCTAAAATGAGCATTTAACAATATCGCATACTTAGTTGAGCTATAAAACCCCGTATTTAATGTCGATTTGACATAAAATTCAGTTTTATGCCTGTTGGCTTCTTAGAAGCTTGTAGAGACAAAACTGAGGCTAGAGTGAAAAGCCTACGCTTCAATGTGCATAGGCCAGAGGCGTGCTGAAGCCTTTTGGATTGAAGACGAATGTGAAAGTTGAAACTCAGCTTCAAGATAAAATCAAGAAAAAACCTAATTTTAGTGAAAAGTCCACAGGAGTGTGGCCAAGAGGCATAAACAATACTTTGTTTATTACGTTTCGCATGTAATTTGTGCTGAGAACAGGAAAGCTGGCAAATAGTTGGTGAATTTATGGATGAATTTTGATCAAAATGAAAATCTAAAGTCAAATAATTAAAATTTTAAGATCAAAGTTCCATGTGTATTGGTTGCGTTGACTCAGATTTGAGGATAGCAATATAGCTAAGCTGTGTATCCCCAAGGTAAGACGCTCGTTCTGCTTTACAAAAGTTGCCTTTAGGCTTGCTGATTCCTTAGAAACCTGCTACGATTGAACGAATCGAGTCAATATCGATTGAGTGTAGTTTTGACGAAAATGGAACCCAATCTCAATTTTTTTTTACATATTGTTGTTTTGACTCTGAAACTGTCTCTATTACGATAGCTCATAAAGTTCAAACAATCGAGTTTATAGTGTAACGCTTCAGCACCATCGTTTCGGTTGCGTTGCTCTATCACGCCACGATTTGCCGACATCTCGTAGTTCTATAGCCGCAAATGACCTCCGTCCAGACATGTCTGATCTCAATTTAATCAAAAAATTGCAAAAAAACTCGAGTGCACTTTGAAAAAACGTTGCAATCAATGAGAACCGGAAGCGTCCGTAAATTGGCAACTTCCAGTAGACATAACGCAATCCCCAGGGAGCTCGCGATAAGATCGATTAAACGCAAATTTATGGAAACGTTTGTGTGTTGGTCCGTCTGTCAAGAATTTGTTTAAGAGAGACATTTCAGTGTCCTGGCCTTCATTTTTTAAGCAATTTCGAGGCTACAATGGATGCGAGTGTAGTTTTCTAACCAAGAAAGTCCCCTCAAATGTCTTTTAAAATTCATCAAATTGATGAAAAGACGGAGTTTTTCTGTTTTCCTGGCGTTTGGCTTCAGCGACCAAGTCTGGGAAATTCATCTATTATTCATCTAAAATTCATCTAAAAGATAAACATGCGACTTTCCATCACCCTTTTAAGCTTCTTAGCACACAATTTCAACAGCTCCAGCTCACTGAATGTGCGAAAACGTCATTTGAATATCATTGGTGTCTAATCAGACGAATATCAACCACGTGCAGGCACAAATAATTCAATTGAATATTAAAAGGATAGAAAAGCGATAAAGTCATCAATCGCCACTCATTTGTTCTAAAAATGCGATTTGAGGCTGATATGCTTAGGTCTGTTACAAATAGGGTCATTGCTACTGTATTTGACCACCTTCCGACTCCACCTCTCTCTCTCTCTCTAATGGCCTATTACTGTTATTTTTGAGAGTAGTGCACGCCTAAACCCCCATCCAAGTGATTTGAATGACATATCGCACACATTACAAAGTGGCAGAACACACCTAAAAGTCTCCAAATTCAAATTCTTCCAAATCTGATGGAAATCCAAAATTTTTTATTTTGCGCGATCGGATCTTTCTAATCATCAAAAACCTCAGACGGGTAAACGGCAAGAAAAGTAATCGTCACTTCGCACCGATTCATTCGGTGCTTGCCCACCCCATCACTGAGCGATCGCACACGAGCAGCGGCGTGAGAGAGTGCAGACGAGCAGAGAATACGAGTTTACAGATCAGCTCACAGCGAGAAAAGGTGGCAAGCAACGCGCGCGCTTGGTCTATTGGTTTACGATATCGATTCTCAGATTGAGATGTCGCTTTTAACACAATTATGGCCCTAATGGGTTACGGTAGGTCACCAAAATTTTGGTTTTTAAGTCAAAAAACTGATTAGCTAAGGAAATCGATTTCTCTGCTATAAAGCGCTGTTTACTTGAAAACATGATCGTTTTGTCGTGGGTTACGGTAGTTTTTAGACTCATTTTTTGAAATTTTGCATTTGTACGAGCATTTTTAAACTAAAACTGTTCCCACTACGGGTTACTGTAGGTCAACAGCTAATAAACTGTCTGTCTTACTTGGATTACAGTAACCTCCGCTTACCTGAAACATTTCATTAAAGTGAATGATCACATCGTAGTGCGGCGGCGCGTAGATCACCCGCACGCAGTCCAAACCGGGCCGATAGCGATCCGGATAGCCGGGACTCGCAAACTCGTTCATCGCCGACATTCCACCGGCGTTGAACTCGCGACACGGATCGAGCGCCGCAGCTGCTGCTGCCGCTGCAATTTAGGCTCGTCACTCCCAGAGGACCCCAAAAACCGCCACCAACTCGTTGAAATCTCGTTCACGTCGATGGCCGTTGTCGTCGTTGCGGTCGTCGTTGTCGCCATCGCAGGCACGAAGATCAACAGTAGTAGGAGGAGGAGAAGTAGGTGTGGAAGCGCTAGTAAACGTAGACCCGAAATCGTGGTGGTTGTGACCGCCGCCGACGTCGACGCAGCAAAACATCGGCGAACGTTCATTAGCCTCGGCGGCACTCATCGGCACAAATTCCCGAAAATGGCCGCTGACATGCTCGCACAGCCGCCGCCTCTCTGTGTGGGCTGTCGGGTGGGTCCTGCAACGAAGAACGAAGAGAGAAAAGCAATCTTTTAGTGAAGAGGGAGAGGAGGAGGAGGAGACCAATTTGTTAAGGAGAGCGAGCGAGCGGAGGAGCACCGCGACAAGCGACTACATTTTTGAGTTTTACGAGTGCACGCGCGCGCGCGCGTCTGACTCAATTAAGGAGATGTCGAGGAGGAGGAAGGCGGGAGCGGAGGGTGGGGCCAAACGCCGGAGGGCAGTTGAGGCGAGCGATATGTGATTACGCTTATTCAATAGAGTTTTGGAGGGCCGAATTCAGGCGGTGTGAAGAGTCGCTTTAGGGGGAGGGAGGGGAGAGCGGGAAAGAGAGGGAGGGAGGGGAGGACAAATGGATTTGGTGGAGGGGACAAAGACGTTCCGATGGAGTGCACTTTCTGTAAATTGCGACTGAGAAAATTGGTCAACTGCGCGGGCTTTCGAACCTTTCGCACTGAAATCGGCCGCTATTCGCGTATCCTTGACTGTATTCAGTGCAACGCAACCAGAAATGGCTAAACTTGAACTCTGTTAGATGGCAATAACGCCATTTTTGAGCAGAATTTTGACATTTTATGTGTGGAATTTGACAAACAGAAGCGTAAAGCTCTTTACTTTCATTCCAGCCGGCAATTTCATCGCACCAACACGACAAATCAGAGATGCGTTTCGCCTCGCTCAAGCGATGATCAGTGCGAACCACATTCATAATGTAGCTTGCGCTATTCCAACTTCACAGCGACGTACCTCCAAATGGAAGCATTAGACGTGTAAGGTTGCGAAACTTGGAGGCGATGAAACGGATTCTCGCTTGACGCTTGCCAACTTCCATGCTTCCAACACGTCAGCAATTCCGACCGGTGAATAATCGTTTGAATCTACCACGGAGCAAAGGCGATTTGCAACAAAAAATGACGACAACAGATGATTTATTAACCTGACAACATAAGAGATGCATAAATTACAATGTAGCTTGCGCTACTCCGACTTCACAGTGACGCACTTCCACTTGGAAGCAATAGAAGCATAAGGTTGTGAAACTTTGAGGCGATGAAACGGATTCTCAAAGATGAATTTTCCGTCAACTCTTCTGCACAATCCTCCCTCCTCCATCTCCATCAAACGGCCCTCTGTGGAGTCATCAAAACAAGCTTCAATGTCAATCTTCTTCTCACTGGAACTTCGGAGGAAGCTCTGGACGATTCTCTCCATCACATCGTAAGAGAAAATGCAATGTGTTCGAAGCCACGTCATCTGACCTGATCTCAACTGGCCAGCAAAGAATGCAGTGTCTTTGTTGTCCTGTACGACGCGGATTTTTGTGGGGATTCTTCTTGAAAACTGATTTTCCAGCAGTCGGTTGAAGGCGGAGTGATAAGTCCAAAAGTTAATATTCGAAAAGCAGCGTTCTTCGAGCCAGTTAAGGAGCTGCGCGCCTTCCGGGGAGTCAAATACGCTCGTTTCTTCACCGCTGAACCAAACAAAAGGTTCGTTTGCTAGAAAGGAGACGACATTGAGGAGTTTTTCCATTCCTACACCGCTCACGAGCTTTGGTTTCTTGTTGCCTTCGTTGATAGCAATAATTTCAATCCGGAGATTCTTGAAATCGGGATGCTCCAGCAACTCGCTCAGAGCCAAATCCATTCCAATTCCGGACACTAGGTAGAAGTTGTAACTCCATTCGCCAGTCGCGTCGGGAAAACGTCGAAACGAACAAAAGTGTTTCTTGAAAACGTCCATTTGAGGGTTAAGAAACAGGCTTGACACAGTCGCATCTATTGGATTTGCAGCATTTCCACGTTGCCGCCACGCGTTTGCTAAAGTCGATGGAATCGCGTCCATTCTGAGATTGGAATCCCTGATCGGATGATTTGCTTTATAGGTCCAACGCGGAGAACTAGAAGCGATGCGATCAGCGTTAGTCGCTGCGTTACGCATTGCTGCTGTCGCTGCGAGACCCGCGCCGGTGCGCCTGGGGTTGA